>OX393573.1:6941433-7018933 GCA_947652115.1 Blastomussa wellsi
GGAACACCGTTCGCGATAAAGTACTGCTCCAAACGCTCCAAATAACGATTAATATTGGTGGAGGCTGGATCGAACTCTTCTATTTTGCCTAAGCTTGGCATGATCCTATCCTCGTCGCCAGATATGTTATGTTCTCGGGTTAGAAGAGTTCATAGAAGGAACACATACACAAGATGGCGGGTCAACTACTAGATTGTATTGATAAGAGCACATGGTAAGCCATGTGACCGCTGTACATTACACGGGCTCATAGAACTACTCAGAACAATGGCTGAATAATGAATATAAACATCTCGATCACTATAACACAGATGAAAGCATGAAGCTTCTATTAACTGTAAGTTTTATTTTGTTATATATCAACATATGAACTGTTCCAGCTGCTAAACAGATGAGGGAGCGTATATTGCAGTTGGTACTGGATTCATTCAGAGATCAGTTTTATGCTAAAGCACTTGACTCTGTAAAAACCCTCAGAAAAGAAGCTATAAAGGTATGAAGTACCAATGATAATTGCTACTGTTGGGCGGGACCCTCATCAGTTTAGTTTGCATGACGTTCACATGTAGGTGGGGCTATTTGCTTCTCTTTGGAAGTTTCGTATCAAACACAACAGACTTTCTTCTTTGTCATTTTCAAATACTGAGAAGAGAGTTGTAATACAATGTGTAGTTGCATACTGTAAAATTTCAGTTACATGTCCATTGGCAGATCTGTGTACTAACATAGATAATATTCCCGTTCTTGGCCCCTCCTGTTAGACCAAGTAAAAAAAGTGTTTCTTGTCCCCACCCACTTCATTTTTTTGGGGGGCTGCCTCTTTTTTGGCATAGGGGTCCCCACATATAGTAAGAGGTTGAGGTGCTTCATTACAGACAGATACTGGAAAAAATCTCTCCAGTTTATGCCCACACAAAACCCCTTATGAACTTGTATAAGCACAGGTCTTAAACATGGTATTTTAGATACACTTTGAGAGGATCAGAAATCTTTTTTATTTAGTCCGTTTGTTATAAGAGAGTGACTGGATTACTTTCGTTTCGAAAATTCAACTAAAGGGTGATTTGTTATTGATTTGTTACATAAAATTAATTAACAATGCCAAACACTACATGGTTTTTCAGGCAGGTGAATCTGGAATGCTAAACAAGTTTCTTCAAGAAATGAAGGAAAAGATTATCAACCAAAGAGGCCATGAATTTTGGCTGCTGTTGTCAAGAGGTAGGACAATGATTCAGTGATACAGCTGTCATTTACTTGAATTACGGGCTGAACTTGCAAGAAGTACTTATGATGATCATGGACCTGTTGGTTTTAGTGTGATTATTTTGTTGGTTGCTCACATGCATGCATATATGTACAGAGGGTTGTCAAAATCACAGGGTGCCCATAAAAGCAGTGCATCTTTGAGAATATTGAGAAATGTATGGGAATATTGAGACATTTTGTCTCCTTCTTATAACGTGAAGCAACAGTCAACGCAAAACCCTCCAAATCGCTCAAATTCACCATTTTGGGCCAAGGAATGATAAAATACAATACCTGAGGTAAGTTCACTTTTATTTCAACAAAAAAAAATAAACATTACTCTAAATAAGTTTTCGAAAGTAGGACGCTTTCAATATTCCCATACATTTCTTTATATTTTGAACATTCAAAGACGCACTGCTTGTATGGGCTCCCTGTGGTCAAAATAAGCCGACAACCGGTGCATTTCACCTGCTACTACTCCCAATGTTAGTAGGTCAGTGCTAAGCATGATATTGGAGAAATAAAATGGAAATAGCCGCCTACTTTTTGGATCATGGTTCGCACGGGCCTTGAAAAGTCCTTGAAAAAGCATCAACCCCTTGAAAAGTCCTTGAAAATTAAAAAATTTGCTCAAGTCCTTGAAAAGTCCTTGAATTTTCCCCAGTAGTCCTTGAATCTTATGGAAAGGCCCTTGAATAAACAAAACTTCATTAGCGCAACGTTGTCTTACGCACAGAAAACTTTGAAAGCTCAGTAAGACACAATTTTGTGCGTGAAACATCGCGTGAAGATTTCTGGTGTAGTTCATTGCTGTTATTTGACGTACCTTAGGAACCGTGCCTTCCAGGGATAAGGTATTGCAATAACCTGTACCCCCCTACCATTTGTAATCGGTCTTGTGAGTTATCCCGTGCACAAGGAATTTTGCAGTGTCATGGAGTCAAAAGGGCGGAAGGGTCAGTGCTTATACAATAAGAAGTGGGAACGTGACCCTCAATACAAAGGCTGGGTGAGTGCATTGAAAGCAGACAAGTGGAAAGCATTGTGTCAATGGTGTGACCGGATAATTGGCGTGTCAAGTATGGGCGAGAGCGCACTGAAATCGCACTCAAAACAGGAACAGTCAAGTTGACCTTAGGGAAGTTGACCTTAGTTACCCAAGCCAATTCACAGCAAAGGACAAAATTCAAGAACTAACTGACTTAGATGCAAGCTTAAATTCCAAACTGGAAAAGCTAAAAGAATAGACACAATCAAAACATCTCCTAAGGTTTGTGATCTGGTTTCCTGTACCACATTAACGGAAGTTTCCTGTTTGTATTGCACATCTCTTTGCAGAACATTCCATACAAAAAGTCATTTGAATTGAGGGGATTAAAATTGAGTGGAAAACAAGTCCTTGAAAAAATGTGATTTGTCCTTGAAAAGTCCTTGAAAAGTACTTGAAAAGAAAGGTCTTCGGTCTGTATGAACCATGTGGATGGAACCTGCTACTCAAAAACCTACAGACAACCCTGTGTCATCTGTGTTCAAGATGGCGTAAAAAAAAACATTCCCTTCGAAATACAACAAAAAGAAACAATTATTGATAAGACTAGTAGTAATCATAGATCAATAAGTGCGTTCGAGTTTTCTTAGCTCCAGATTAGCTTTTGTGTCGTCAAGCTTGATTTCAAAATCATGGAAGAGATCATGAATTAAAAGGTAAACATTCTTTTCGTAAAAAATGTTCTTCGCGTATACGGCTTCAAAATATCTCACTCATTAACTCTCTACTCTTAAAATGTCTTACTCTCCCTCAAGCATGGTCGATAAAAATGTAAAGTAGATCGTAAAAAGTTCTTTGTTGTTAAAAAGATAAACATGTCACTACAAACTTCGAAAAAATGGTGGCCTTGAAGGTTAAAAGTCTTGGCTTCTTGCGTGACACAACTTGAAGTGAAATCAATGATCATAGGAGCGACGGAAACATATTAGGTTTCTGCTAGATTACTGATGTCAGAGAACCGGACAGAATCTTTTGCCATTGTGCAAACTTTTCATCTCATGATTATTTTACGTTCATGTAGGTCAGTTCAACATGTTTTAAACTTAGCTTGCTTCAGCGAGCGAGATACTTATCATGCAAAATTACCCGCGTAGAGATATCAGACGTGAATAAAGCATTACAGTTGTAACAAACTGCACTGATACGCTCAAGATAGACTCAAACGCACGGGTAAACTTCTCACGGCACAAATGTTACCTGGTCTTTATTTGTGTGTTTCTACGAAGTTCCAGCTCGATTTGAACGGCATTGACCGAAAAGTTTAGCAGAATCATCAGCTCAGTGATAAAACCCGCTTAGAAAACAACTCCAAAGTTCATTCTTTTGCCAAACTCAAATATTCCCGTGTAATCATCTAGTTGACCTTGATGGAACCAGTGATGCACGTGATTGCCATATGACAATTGTTTATGACGTAAAAATAGTTGTGTGCGCATGTCCACCAGGTGAGCCCGCAATTTCTTTGGCCGGCTATTGGGCTTAAAATTCGTGCGCGCGCTTAATAATTATTCAAAATGGCGCAGATTTTGAACATCGCCCGTCCAAGTAACCAAAAATCTCGAATCTTCACGCCTGGCATGCACAGGTATCCCATCGACCACAGGATCCCCAAAGATTACGAAGCGTTCTCCAAAAAGGACCTTATTACAGCTTTTATTCTTTGTGTCAGAGGTGTACTGCAGCTGAACAATGCATTTCCTGGAGAAACTGAATGATAGGAATATGTGTTCTAGGGGGCATGGACTATCTTCAAAAGTGACATCATTTTGGTGACTACAAAGCAGACATTTAATAATTGACCACTCCCCATTTGGGCTTTTCAGGGCCAATGCAAACAAATAAATATTGTATATAAACGTAACAAGGCTAAGAACCGAACTGACAGGAGGCGTGTACAGTGAATGATAATTTGCCTGTTACATTACAGAACAAGTGACACTGATCAGTCAGTCTGAAGCACCTGATAGCAACATCACTGATGCACAAGCTAAAGAGGTAAGATTTTCTTGTCTGTCGTGACTGTAAACTTGTACCTCTACACCACTTCAAAATTTTGTCATGAAGCTAACCTGCTAACAAGCTCACCTTGCGGCAGTTGCCACAGTATATTGTGCAAGTAGTGAAAATGAGTATGCAAATGTATCAAGCTACTGGGAAGCCAGAAAAAAATATCGTAGACCTTTTATTGCTGTACTTTTCTAGTTCTTGGAAGATGGAGCAGCTGAGAAAGAAGAAGCTCCAGTTGATGACACAATGGAGGATGCTGATGATTTGGTACATAAATCATTTGATTTTAGTTTTACAAGTTGGAGTGCTGGTACATGCATGTGAATAATTATATTAATTTTGGTTTATTAACTAATTCAGTAAGTTTTAAGAACACGAGAGAAGTGCACAGAGAAGCAAAAGGCATTATCTGAGTGCTTCTTAGACTTGTAGATTTTTAAAAATTTGCACATGCCCAAACTTCTGACACAAGCCACATGCCATTATAAATTGATATAGCATGCACAATGTCCTTTATGTACAATATGCATACTTTGTGGAGATAATAATTATCTCCACATTGTAATAATAAATATTATTGTAAAACTTGGATTGGCCAATTGTAGTGACTGTGCAATTTGTTATTTATTTTATGTTTTCTTTTTTACTACAGCTTGAGTTGATGGAGTAATTCAGACTGATGCCACAGTAAAAATACAATGTACAATGTACCTGGGTAAACAGAAGCTCACGCACAAAAACATCCGAGTCTGCAACACTGGATGCCTGCTGCAGTACTTATGCCATAATTGGACTTGCTCAACAAAGCCCCACCTGTCCATAAGCAAGCTAGTGAGGAGTATAGCTCTGACCATTACTGTAACTTGCAATGACCATGATTTCACTATGATCTTCACACAAGTTTCATGAATATAATAATGCAAAGTGACTTTAAAGACTTATTGGAGACATTATAGATTAGTTAAACTATTCTCATAATGTCTAAAAGGAAACATCTAACTTGCATGCTGGAAAGTCAGTGTACATTGTAAAATTATGTATTATGTTGAGATGAATTTCTGCAATGTTACAATGCACATTTTTGAAGGCAAACATCGTTAGCTAGTCCAGATAGATGTAGATTGTTATTGAGCTTTATGGTGAATGAAGAAGGATATTAAAATTATTATGGCATGAAAATCACTTGTTACTGTTAACATTATTTCATTTTCTATTATCAATCTATCTAGGCCCACCCCTTTTAGACGTGCAATGAATGGCTTGTGAAGGCATTGAAAAATTTGAGAGCACAAACAACAGCATCTAACACCAATCAATTTGATCCTTTTATTCTTCGTTTCACCTTCATTCACTAAATATGATGAATGAAGGATATTAACTATTGGCATACACTGTACGTGTACCCCTGTTTTGATGACTGGAGTGATTCTAAACATTTTATACTGAAAAATGACAAGGTACCCTTTTTGTGTTCATGGAAGTGTAAATATCTATTGCAGCAAAATTTGTTACTGTTTACAGTATGCTTCAAATTCTATTTATTGCTCTTGTATAATTATTTACATTTAACTGGACTTTTAACCAGAATGAAGTGAAATGCGATTTGCTTTTGAGGAAAAAAGAAATATTGTCACGTGTGGAGCAATTATTTTAAGGTGGTCAAAGTAATATCACCACTAAATTCAGTGCTATACGACCCTTTGAATCAAAACTCATACAAGCAGTTGGCGATAGGCTTCCATCAATCAATAACTTATTAATGATCTTATATGGAAGGCGTCTATCTACTAATCAAACCCTTAGAAGGCATTATTTTATATTATAATCAAATTTTTCTATATTAGGTTGTTATAAAATGTTGATTGATGGAAGCCCATTGCCAACTGCTCACTGGAAGTTTAATTCAACAGGTCATGTATCACTGAATTTGATAGCTTTGTTACTAACTTGATCCACAACCCTCAGTCAACCTTGATAAAATCAATTAATTTTAATGCAGCATATTCTTGATCTCTTGAAAACCAGGCACTTTCTATTTTATGAAACATTGATACAATGTACAGTATGTTGTTCAACGGGCACCAGCTCCACTGGTTTCTGACGTGGGTTAAACAGGGAAACTTTTTAAAGGAGCTAGTCACAATATTCTGAGTTATTTTTTGCAACAAGCCAAATTACCCTTAAAACATAGGAAACCTAAAACTTATCTTATAGTTTACTAAGGAAGAAAAACACCAAAGAAGTGATACTAAACCAAAAAGAAACATGGATGGTTAAGGATGGAGAAGATTGAGATGGATTACTAATGACGATTTTGAAAAAATTAGGCTCAGTATACTTTTTAAAATTCACAAAACGTGACTTAGCTCCTTTAAACTTTATTGTTTCATCATACATTGAAATGCAAATTAAAGCCATTTCTCTTTTTCTCAACTTTTATGATAAATGTAAATTAATTAAATGCAATGACAATGTAGCAATTGTTAGAGTTCTTCATGTGCTGCTAGTTCGTCATCAGAGCTGACATTTTCTTCCTTGTTAGCTGCAGGGCCATGTGGAGGATCAATTAATCGTGCTACTGTCTTCAAATTTTCCTTTGAAATATTTAATATGTCATGTTTTGTCAAGAATCCTTTGCTTTCAGTATCTAAAATTTCACCAAAAATTCTCCTGGGATCTTCACTCAAATCATCCTTGTCATATTCAAATCCTTTGTCTTCATGTTGTGGCCAGAAATCAGCAAATGTGTCTTTTGTCAAAACGTCTTCTTTCCTTTCTTGCATGGTTGCTAGAATGCTGTAACGAAGAACCTCTATGTTCATGTAGCCCATCTCAATAACCTTGTCACCCTTGTTGTATGTCCAGTGTACTGTGATATCACTGAGGGGTGTATACTCAAACACTTCTCTGTTGCAGCCTGTGGGTTCAAAGGCAGCACTCACTAGGGGCCCAGATGTGAATAGGATTGTAGCTGATATGGTCCTGTTATATGATCGCACTTGATGTATATGTTCTGTGGAGAAAACAAACAAGAAAGTAGACGTGTTTCAAGATCTTGAAAAGTAACAGCCTTTAGGGCTTCAAGCTGTTCCTGTTGATATCATAACCATGTAAATAAAGGCTGGAAAACTCAGTTTGAAAGGACATGCATGTTGATTTATTTTCACTTGCCAACAGGCAACCAACCATTAACAATTAATTTTTGCAAGATTCTTCCATTTACACACATCACGATGTCTGATGTGATGCAAATCAGTTTGTGATGTCAACCCAGGAATAGACCCACGCCCCTTCTGACTCGGTCCTGAACCAACTGATGCTTGGTTTTTCGTAACTTTTAAATGAAGTCAGCATTTGGTACAAGGGGGAGATGAAAGGTGTAACGCGTTTCGAACTGGTGCAAACTATATTGTAGCGAAAAAAATATTTTGGGGTTAGATGCACTTTAAGGATTGGCTGATGAAGACCAGCTAATAATGCTACGAACTGAAAGCGGGTTCGTTTAGAACATTTGCAACCGTAATCCAGAATTTTGATGTGTAATTTGCAGTGTTACACTTTTTGCACTGGTGTTACACTTGAACTGCACTGCTCTCAGCCAACAGAATCCAGTAATTTTTCCATGTATATTATTTAACAATTAGACTCCGAGCCAGAGTTTGCTATGAGCGAATAGTCAACGAGGCACAGCCGAGTTGACTATTGCTCATAGAAAACAAGGGCGAGTAGTCTAATTGTTTTAGTAGAAACTCTATAAAGGATTGCATTCCAAAAGCTAGTATTTTATGTATTTTTAAACGAAAAATAAAGAAAAATCTTGCTTTCAAAGAGCAACGCGCATGCAATCGTTTCCTATCGGTGAATAGAAAACAGTCGGAGAACCAATCAGATTAAAGGATTTCCAATAGAACACAGCTGAGTTTCTACTAATATAAATTATAAAATGTGTGAGGAATTGTGTGTGCTATGATTGGTCAATTTGAGTTGATTACAACTCTAAACAGCACTCTACTTACACACATGTGCAATGTTGAGTTGCAATGCACTCTGCTTACGTCAGGAGCTGGAGCATGTGTAATTTCCTTAACATTTTATAAAAGAAATGAAGTTGCCATTGTGCATTTTGTTGAGTTCCATAAGCACTTGGGAAATTTTTAAAAACACTTAGGAGTACGAGAAGCACTCAGCTCGTGCTTCTCTAAGTAGTTCTCTTGTGTTTTTAAAAATGCCTGCATGCAACTCAACAATGCACTTGGGTGCACTTTTTTTATTTCTTACTACATGATGCATTTTTCTTGACCAGTATTCTGACTTTCAGTGATAAGTTATTATACCTGCTGGAATATAAATACAATCCCCAGGCATGAGTGTTGCATAAGTCCAAGGTACCTTTGCCACTGTAGGGTACTCCAGTAGGTTGATCTTATTTGGGTCAATTTCTGAGAACCCTGACCCTGAATATTCATTCTGCAAAATAAAGAAAACCCAATGACAATGTTTTTTGTAAAAATGGAAAAAGGTGGACCCCAACATAGAAGCTGGTTACTCCTTTTATTTTTTTTTTAATTTTGTAAACAAAAGTTATTTTGTTAATAAAAAAACCTTGTGTCTCATGACAGCAGACTCTTCCCACCCACCCTCTCCCCCCCCCCCTCAAAAAAGTGATTTTTAAAAACTATCTCTGTGAAAATGTAATCTAAAGGAAATAGTGAGCAGTCACTAGAGCATTGTTGACTCATTAAATTAAACCTTCAAGGAACTTAGTTTTGTGCCCGAGGTATGAAATACGGTAAAAAATTCTGTTTCAATCTGTCAGAAAATCAGTTTTATCAAATGAATTAGCAGAGAGTAATACGAAATCTTTAATCTTTTGCTTCAAAATATTCAATCCAGTTTTTCTCAAAAATGCTCTCATAGAATTTTTTCAAACTTTTCAATCTTGAAGATCTACATGTTTGCTATAAGGGACATTGAGTCATTTTGGGAGTTTAGGTCTCAATTTTGAGAAAATTGCTAAATATATACAATCTATGATGTCATTGCCTCGTTATAGTAGCACCTATGCCAATCAAATGTACTTTCTCGGAGAATTTGTTCAATCCCTGGTAAATGTGTGAAGAACTTTGCTCAACCGACCTTGGCCAGTGAAGCATGTAATAGCCATTTAAAGTTGGGTGGCGAGTTTCTGAAAAACTAAGATCAGCCAAGCTTCAAAAGCAGTCCCATCTTAAGCCACAGGGCTTCTTGTTAAGTTTAAAACTATACTGCTGCTGTCCATTTTAAAAGGTTCACATGAGCATGCACAAGAATAGCCGGGGCCTGGGTGGGCTTGGTCACCAGTCACTCTACAGGAAATAAACCAGTGCTCCCCTTGCAGCAACAGCCGGCGTATAAGAACCTGAATTTTTCAATTTAGCCTAAATAGGTTCTTATGTAAATGGTAATTAAAGCAAATTTAGGCTACCAAGGTTCTTAAAATAGGTTCTTACATTTTCATATGAGTTTCATCTGAATATACTATATATATTATAAATTATATCATCTCATAATACAGTGTAAATCAATAGACATACAACATGGTACTTAAGCTTAAAAGAAAAAGTCAAGTTACTTTTAATAGATGATGATTTTAATTCAGCAGTTTCTACCTGTACACTTTTACAGCAACCCCACTGATAGAACGCAACTTAAAATTTTAGCCTTAATAGGTTCTTAAAACCCAGGTTCTTACGCGGGCTATTACTGTATCCCTCTCTTCTCAGGGCAGGACAAAAGCAGCACTCGGGAGAGCAGCGGAAATTGAGCCCAGGCCTGGGGAAGGGTGAAAAGTTGTGACAACTATTGCCACTCAGAAATTTTTTTGGAGACGTTCTGATCATAACCAAGAATTAGTTTCTGTGAATAGTTTTCAAGAGTTCCTGCAGGTTCCTAACCTAATTATTACTGTAATTTTATTCCGAGTGCAACTGAGTTTATTTCCAAGCCACCAGTTTGCATTTCGTCCAAATTACCTTTTCAAGAAAGTACAAGTCTTCATAATACTTTCTCTCTATCATGATAAAATCCTTGCGTCCAGCTACCAGACAGTGTAGATTATGATCTGCATCATAATGAATGACAGAGCGAGTTCCTCCCGAGCTCATCCAAAAGTTAGTTTCATGAACATAATCAAGAAATGTGCCACACAACAAACAAGGTGGAACCTGAGTGCCAAAAAAGAGACAAGTTTAATGTGATGTCACAGCTGACGTAAGGGGTGTTAAACATGAAACTTTATGAGATGGCGAGACAAGTGTTTTTCTCGCAAAACCAAGACTTTTTAAGAGTTTGGATTGTGAGACCAAGATTCTGACACCAAAACAGCTTTGCAGAAAAATTTAGACTGAGACTGAGACCATCGGAACTGCTCAAAAAACAACTGCAAGACCCATGAAAATTTAGACTGAGACCTTCGGAACTGCTCAAAAAACAACTGCAAGACCAATGAAATTTGAGCAAAATTTTAATTGTGAGACCCTAATTTTTTTAGGGACTGTTCACCACCCCTGACTTGAGAGAATATCAGCAAAAGATGCGAGAAATCATTGAAAACATTGAAGCTGATGAATCCCGCAGTATGGTCCCAAGCACAACTTAAAAAGTTCTTACTTACAAAAGCAGACATTGGAAAGGACCAAGAAAGATTGGGATTTTAACTGGTCCAACAGTTTATAGCCCTTTTAATCATGAATACCTTAATTGTGTAATGAGGCATAGTTATTGGCCCTCTCACCTGACTTGGTCGTTGTAAAAACAACATAATTACCTATTTTTAATAGTCACGTACAAATTAAGGGGGTCTTAAAAAGTGTTGTGTAAAAGCACGGTCTTTTTCCATTCCACAACAAGTCTTTCTTTTTGACAGAAACTTCTCAAAAAGTTATTTCCGGTTGTCAGAAGGAAATGCAACCATGAATCAGTGTGGCTTTTCTCGACACACGCAGTGGTTCATTTTATGATTTACAGCAAGACAGAACACAATAATATAACTTAGTGTAGCCAATGTTATGTTAATGGACATATTTGACAAGTCCATCCTAAGCCGTGGTTACCTGGATGTCTCGCCTCATAGGATCGGGTAAAACAGTAACAACATAAATATCTTCTTCCTTGTAGCGAGAAAGGAATTCCGTAATCGTCATCCTACGAGCCGAGTGGGAGCGATTTTCTTCTTTTAGCTCGATCAGAACATCCAGATCTCCATAGTTCTCTCTTAAATAATCGTCTGTCCAAGTTGAAAGAGCCGGCGATTCGGAAATTCCTTGACGGAACACTAGTGGAATACCCTTGCTAACATGTTCTTCCCAAAACATATCTGCTCGAAGAACTTCAATGTACTCTTTGACGGGCCCTTCCGGTGCACGTTGGTGACCTAAAGGTTGAAGATGTCCCACTGGAAGGTTTTGATCTTCAGATATCCTAATTGGTGGGGGGAACTGAATGGGCGAAGGAATCCTGCTGTTAGCGGTCGAACATTCAACCAATTGAGCAGAAATGGCCAGTAAAATTGTCAACAGAAACTTTCCAATAAAACCGTTATTTATGCTCGTCAGCATGATCTCTGGTAAACTGAACCAGTTTCTCCTAAACTCCAAACAACTGTTAACACCTGCATTAGAACAACACATAGCAATTACCTGAAGTCTGCTGAAGAAAGTTTGACAACAATGACAATATGTGCAAACAGAACTGGACACCAGTTCTTCTCGGTCTCGTCACGAAATCTTGTGATGTTGTCACGCGATCCGCCATCTTGGAATGGCTGCGATGGAAAATTGAGGTGAGGGGACTTCAGTTCATTTTTAGCGCAATGAAGTCTTCTGCTACCAAAGTGAATCCTGACTTAGCAAAAGAACGAGGAAAAGCTTCATTTAACACAACAGAGCTTACCTACTTGCTCCATGGAGGACGATGGAAAACAGAGAGAAAAAGATTCTTGGGTAGGTAAAGTTGCATAATTTTGTACTGTAATATTTTTTTTGACCTCTTAAGATACCTTAGGATCAGTCTCTTTTTAATTATTGCCCGAATTTCTCAAGAAATAGAGGTCGGTAAGTCTTTGACCTTTGATACTTTTAACCCACATTGTTACATATCGCAATAGACCCCAAAGGACTGGCACTAATATGTAAATTATTCACCTGCACTTAATATGCACATCGGCACTTGGCACTTGGCACTTCGCACATGGACAACGGTTCGTACAGACATCGTTGTAAAGCAAGCAAGGATTAAAGATAAACAAGATTGAATCCGACTCTTTATTACATGGTGGCAGCGAAATATGGCAGCAGCTACGTCCTTCGCCTCACCTCAAATGAACTGGGACGCTCCGGACGTAATATCTGCGTTTGGACGATTCAAACAGAAATGTCAGCTCATGTTTACAAGCGTGCTCAAAGACGCCGACGACGAAGAGAAAGTGAGCTACATTCTACTCTGGTCAGGAGAAAAAGGGCTGGATATGTACAACAGCTGGACTTTTGCGAAACAAGAAAACAAGGAAAAACCCGAAATCATCTTCGCGAAGTTCGAGAATCAATTGGAACCGAAAACAAGCCATCGAATTCACAGATACAAACTACAAGAAATGCGACAACAATCGAGCGAGCCCGTCGATGATTTCATCTCAAGAATCAAAAACCTAGCAGCAAGATGTCAATTTCGAGATACCATCGAAGTCGAAGACAGAGTGCTAGACCAGCTCATCTATGGATCAAGAAACCCCGACGTTCAAAAAGCTCTCATAAGCCGAGACAAAACGCTAACCCTCGTAGCCGCAATCGATATAGCACGCAGCCACGAGGCCACAAGCAAACACATGAAAACGCTGGTTGAACACACTAAAACGTCTGAAGAAGACAAGAGCATCTACGCGATTCAGAGAGAACAACAAAGGGAATTCTGTAACAACTGTGGCAAACAACACCCGAAACATCCGCGAAATAAATGTCCAGCCTACGGCACAACATGCTTAAAATGTGGAAAAGCTAATCATTGGAAATCTGTTTGCAGATCCAGCAAACGAAAACAAGACACTCAAGAAACCAAGCCGACCTTCAAGAAATCCATCCACGCTATCGAAGATGATTCCCATGACAATGATGATGAAATTCTTACAATCAGTACCATTGAAATAAATGCCATGGAAGGTGTTTCCGACGACACGCGCGATGAAGCCTTCGCAACACTTGAGATATGTCAGCCTGAAAGAAAGCGAAAAATTAACCTCCAATGCAAGGTAGACACAGGAGCACAAAGCAACGTATTACCCGTCAGATTGCTTCGCATAATTGCTCCAGAGAAGTTTGACGCCAAGGGTAACCCTAAACCCGAAGCCCTGGAAAAGAACGAAACCATCCTTTCAGCATACGGGGGCTCCATAATCAAGCAGCTTGGCACCATTGATATACCCTGTAACTACAAAGACAAGAAGGTCAATTGCAGGTTTTACGTTACGGACACCACTGGGCCAGCTATTCTCGGCTTAAGAGCCTGTACAGCACTGAAACTAGTCTCGCTACACTGCGTTCTCAAAACAAGCCAATCGACCCAAACTGGATCAACCACCAGCCCCAATGGCCCAGATCAACAATCGAAGTACATTAAAAGCCAAGTACCACTAACAGGACGCCCTCCAATAAGAAACAAGCAGGAACTGATGGAAATGTACCCTGAATGTTTCAATGGCACCGTCGGATGTTTTGAAGATTACGTGTACCATATCACACTCGACCCCGAAGTACCACCAGTGGTCCACGCCCCCCGGAAAGTGCCAATTGAACTAAAGGAGAAATTAAAAGCTGAACTGGAAGAAATGGAGTGCAAAGGTATAATCGCGAAAGTCACACAGCCAACAGACTGGGTGAACTCATTAGTTATCAGAGAGAAAGAAAATGGGCGACTTCGATTATGCCTCGATCCCAAAGACCTGAACAAAGCCATTAAAAGAGAACACCATCCGATCCCCACCTTGGAGGAAATCACACCTAACTTAACGGGAGCGAATTTGTTCAGCAAGCTTGATGCTCGCAATGGTTACTGGAATGTTAAACTGGATGACGAATCCTCGTACTTAACAACCTTCAATACACCATTGGGCCGATTCCGGTTCCTTAGAATGCCATTTGGCCTACGCATGAGTCAAGACATCTTCCAATTCAAGATTGATGAAACATACCGTGATTGTCAAGGTGCCATCGGCATAGCAGACGACATCACCGTATACGGAAAGAATGACAAAGAGCATGACCTGCACCTACATGAAACCATGGAACGCACCAGGAAAGCCGGCATCAAGCTCAATGACGAAAAGTGCGTTATCAAGACAAAAGAATGCAACTTCTTTGGCATGCTTTACACACCAGATGGGGTTAAGCCCAGCCCAGACAAAATCAAAGCCATCGAACAGCTGGAACCACCCAAAGACAAAAAAGAGCTACACACCTTCTTGGGGATGGCAACCTATATGAGCTCGTTTATCCCAAAGTTAGCTGATCACACTGCGCCTTTAAGAGACCTCCTTAAGGAGAACGTTGACTTTGTATGGAATCCATCACACTCGAGAGCCTTTGAAAAAGTGAAGTCATTGATATGTTCTGCAACCACCTTGGCGTACTATGACAGAAAGGAACCAGTTGTTCTCCACGTTGATGCATCAATTAAGGGCCTTGGTGCAGCCTTATTCCAGAACAACAGACCGATAGCATTTGCATCAAAAGCACTGACACCCGCCGAGACCCGCTATGCCAACATCGAACGAGAACTGTTAGCAGTAGTCTACGGATGTGAAAAATTCCACTCCTACCTCTATGGAAGATCATTTGTGGTGAAAAGTGACCATCGCCCCCTAGAGCAAATCCACAAGAAGAATCTCATGCAAGCACCTCCACGCCTTCAAAGAATGCTGTTGCGTCTACAGCCTTATGACTGCGTCATCAAATACACCCCTGGAAGAGAAATGGTCACAGCCGACGCCCTATCACGTCTCTCACCAATGGATAAATTTGAAGTACCAGAAATGAATGTAAAAGTTCATCACCTAATCAGAATCACCCCAGCTTTTATTACATGGTGGCAGCGAAATATGGCAGCAGCTACGTCCTTCGCCTCACCTCAAATGAACTGGGACGCTCCGGACGTAATATCTGCGTTTGGACGATTCAAACAGAAATGTCAGCTCATGTTTACAAGCGTGCTCAAAGACGCCGACGACGAAGAGAAAGTGAGCTACATTCTACTCTGGTCAGGAGAAAAAGGGCTGGATATGTACAACAGCTGGACTTTTGCGAAACAAGAAAACAAGAAAAAACCCGAAATCATCTTCGCGAAGTTCGAGAATCAATTGGAACCGAAAACAAGCCATCGAATTCACAGATACAAACTACAAGAAATGCGACAACAATCGAGCGAGCCCGTCGATGATTTCATCTCAAGAATCAAAAACCTAGCAGCAAGATGTCAATTTCGAGATACCATCGAAGTCGAAGACAGAGTGCTAGACCAGCTCATCTATGGATCAAGAAACCCCGACGTTCAAAAAGCTCTCATAAGCCGAGACAAAACGCTAACCCTCGCAGCCGCAATCGATATAGCACGCAGCCACGAGGCCACAAGCAAACACATGAAAACGCTGGTTGAACACACTAAAACGTCTGAAGAAGACAAGAGCATCTACGCGATTCAGAGAGAACAACAAAGGGAATTCTGTAACAACTGTGGCAAACAACACCCGAAACATCCGCGAAATAAATGTCCAGCCTACGGCACAACATGCTTAAAATGTGGAAAAGCTAATCATTGGAAATCTGTTTGCAGATCCAGCAAACGAAAACAAGACACTCAAGAAACCAAGCCGACCTTCAAGAAATCCATCCACGCTATCGAAGATGATTCCCATGACAATGATGATGAAATTCTTACAATCAGTACCATTGAAATAAATGCCATGGAAGGTGTTTCCGACGACACGCGCGATGAAGCCTTCGCAACACTTGAGATATGTCAGCCTGAAAGAAAGCGAAAAATTAACCTCCAATGCAAGGTAGACACAGGAGCACAAAGCAACGTATTACCCGTCAGATTGCTTCGCATAATTGCTCCAGAGAAGTTTGACGCCAAGGGTAACCCTAAACCCGAAGCCCTGGAAAAGAACGAAACCATCCTTTCAGCATACGGGGGCTCCATAATCAAGCAGCTTGGCACCATTGATATACCCTGTAACTACAAAGACAAGAAGGTCAATTGCAGGTTTTACGTTACGGACACCACTGGGCCAGCTATTCTCGGCTTAAGAGCCTGTACAGCACTGAAACTAGTCTCGCTACATTGCGTTCTCAAAACAAGCCAATCGACCCAAACTGGATCAACCACCAGCCCCAATGGCCCAGATCAACAATCGAAGTACATTAAAAGCCAAGTACCACTAACAGGACGCCCTCCAATAAGAAACAAGCAGGAACTGATGGAAATGTACCCTGAATGTTTCAATGGCACCGTCGGATGTTTTGAAGATTACGTGTACCATATCACACTCGACCCCGAAGTACCACCAGTGGTCCACGCCCCCCGGAAAGTGCCAATTGAACTAAAGGAGAAATTAAAAGCTGAACTGGAAGAAATGGAGTGCAAAGGTATAATCGCGAAAGTCACACAGCCAACAGACTGGGTGAACTCATTAGTTATCAGAGAGAAAGGAAATGGGCGACTTCGATTATGCCTCGATCCCAAAGACCTGAACAAAGCCATTAAAAGAGAACACCATCCGATCCCCACCTTGGAGGAAATCACACCTAACTTAACGGGAGCGAATTTGTTCAGCAAGCTTGATGCTCGCAATGGTTACTGGAATGTTAAACTGGATGACGAATCCTCGTACTTAACAACCTTCAATACACCATTGGGCCGATTCCGGTTCCTTAGAATGCCATTTGGCCTACGCATGAGTCAAGACATCTTCCAATTCAAGATTGATGAAACATACCGTGATTGTCAAGGTGCCATCGGCATAGCAGACGACATCACCGTATACGGAAAGAATGACAAAGAGCATGACCTGCACCTACATGAAACCATGGAACGCACCAGGAAAGCCGGCATCAAGCTTAATGACGAAAAGTGCGTTATCAAGACAAAAGAATGCAACTTCTTTGGCATGCTTTACACACCAGATGGGGTTAAGCCCAGCCCAGACAAAATCAAAGCCATCGAACAGCTGGAACCACCCAAAGACAAAAAAGAGCTACACACCTTCTTGGGGATGGCAACCTATATGAGCTCGTTTATCCCAAAGTTAGCTGATCACACTGCGCCTTTAAGAGACCTCCTTAAGGAGAACGTTGACTTTGTATGGAATCCATCACACTCGAGAGCCTTTGAAAAAGTGAAGTCATTGATATGTTCTGCAACCACCTTGGCGTACTATGACAGAAAGGAACCAGTTGTTCTCCACGTTGATGCATCAATTAAGGGCCTTGGTGCAGCCTTATTCCAGAACAACAGACCGATAGCATTTGCATCAAAAGCACTGACACCCGCCGAGACCCGCTATGCCAACATCGAACGAGAACTGTTAGCAGTAGTCTACGGATGTGAAAAATTCCACTCCTACCTCTATGGAAGATCATTTGTGGTGAAAAGTGACCATCGCCCCCTAGAGCAAATCCACAAGAAGAATCTCATGCAAGCACCTCCACGCCTTCAAAGAATGCTGTTGCGTCTACAGCCTTATGACTGCGTCATCAAATACACCCCTGGAAGAGAAATGGTCACAGCCGACGCCCTATCACGTCTCTCACCAATGGATAAATTTGAAGTACCAGAAATGAATGTAAAAGTTCATCACCTAATCAGAATCACCCCAGCTAAAATGCAAGAGTTCAAAGAGGAGACTGCAAAAGATGAAACCCTGCAGCTGTTATCCCGCCAAGTGACACAAGGCTGGCCAGACAGTGTGAAGAAAGTTGATCCCACAATAAATCCATACTGGGCGTTGCGAGATGACATCTCGGTAGAAGATGGATTAGTGCTTCTTGGAAGCCGAGTGATAGTTCCAGAATCCCTGAGAGGCAACATTCTTCAGCAAATCCATGGAGGACATCTCGGGATAGAAAAATGCAAGCTGCGAGCCAAATCGTGTGTTTATTGGCCAAACATTTACAATGAAATCGAAAACCTGGTCACCTCATGCAGTGTATGCCAGAAGTACCACAACTCCCAGCAGAAAGAACCTATGATATCGTCAGAGATCCCCTCAAGACCATGGCAAATTGTGAGCGCAGATCTGTTCTACGTTCAACAGTCGTGGTTTCTTCTAGTCGTCGACTACTATTCCAAATTCCCGTTCGTCAGGAAGCTCCACAACCTCACAGCTAGAGCCGTTGCTAAGGAGATGAAAACGCTGTTCGCAGAGAATGGAATTCCAAGAACATTACAATGCGATAATGGTACCCAATTTACTTCCGCAGAGTTCAAACAACTGGCAGACCAATACGGCTTTGAGATTGTGACATCTTCCCCCCACTATCCACGTGGCCATGGATTTGTCGAACGGCAAGTCCAAACAGTTAAGAAGACCATTCTCAAATGCAAAGAAGCCAATGAAGACATAGATCTGGCCCTGCTAGCACTACGAACAACGCCACTAAGCTCAACTGTAGCGTCGCCAGCTGAACTCTTGAACAGTCGAATGTTCAAATCTACACTCCCAGGAAAGATTTACCCGGCAAAAGACCAAGAAGAATTCAGGGAGTGGCTTAAGGCGAAACAGGACACCCAAAGCCGCTATTACAACAGGCACACCAAAGAACTTCCTGAACTACACAAGGGTCAAGCCATTTATCTACAAGACCCCGTGAGAAAAACATGGAACCCAGCCCGAGTTATAGATCAAGGAGAAATACCTCGTTCATATATTGTCGAAACGGAAACCGGAGCGCAACTCCAAAGAAACAGGATTCACCTCAGACCAAACAACGGGTCCATCAACTCAACAAACAACTCGTCAAACAGGACCCCACAAGGGAACACAACCACACCCAGAGTCCAAACGCCACTATCGCAATAGACCCCAAAGGACTGGCACTAATATGTAAATTATTCACCTGCACTTAATATGCACATCGGCACTTGGCACTTGGCACTTCGCACATGGACAACGGTTCGTACAGACATCGTTGTAAAGCAAGCAAGGATTAAAGATAAACAAGATTGAATCCGACTCTTTATTACATGGTGGCAGCGGTGGGATCCGAACCCACGCCTCCGAAGAGGCGACTGCAAAAGATGAAACCCTGCAGCTGTTATCCCGCCAAGTGACACAAGGCTGGCCAGACAGTGTGAAGAAAGTTGATCCCACAATAAATCCATACTGGGCGTTGCGAGATGACATCTCGGTAGAAGATGGATTAGTGCTTCTTGGAAGCCGAGTGATAGTTCCAGAATCCTTGAGAGGCAACATTCTTCAGCAAATCCATGGAGGACATCTCGGGATAGAAAAATGCAAGCTGCGAGCCAAATCGTGTGTTTATTGGCCAAACATTTACAATGAAATCGAAAACCTGGTCACCTCATGCAGTGTATGCCAGAAGTACCACAACTCCCAGCAGAAAGAACCTATGATATCGTCAGAGATCCCCTCAAGACCATGGCAAATTGTGAGCGCAGATCTGTTCTACGTTCAACAGTCGTGGTTTCTTCTAGTCGTCGACTACTATTCCAAATTCCCGTTCGTCAGGAAGCTCCACAACCTCACAGCTAGAGCCGTTGCTAAGGAGATGAAAACGCTGTTCGCAGAAAATGGAATTCCAAGAACATTACAATGCGATAATGGTACCCAATTTACTTCCGCAGAGTTCAAACAACTGGCAGACCAATACGGCTTTGAGATTGTGACATCTTCCCCCCACTATCCACGTGGCCATGGATTTGTCGAACGGCAAGTCCAAACAGTTAAGAAGACCATTCTCAAATGCAAAGAAGCCAATGAAGACATAGATCTGGCCCTGCTAGCACTACGAACAACGCCACTAAGCTCAACTGTAGCGTCGCCAGCTGAACTCTTGAACAGTCGAATGTTCAAATCTACACTCCCAGGAAAGATTTACCCGGCAAAAGACCAAGAAGAATTCAGGGAGTGGCTTAAGGCGAAACAGGACACCCAAAGCCGCTATTACAACAGGCACACCAAAGAACTTCCTGAACTACACAAGGGTCAAGCCATTTATCTACAAGACCCCGTGAGAAAAACATGGAACCCAGCCCGAGTTATAGATCAAGGAGAAATACCTCGTTCATATATTGTCGAAACGGAAACCGGAGCGCAACTCCAAAGAAACAGGATTCACCTCAGACCAAACAACGGGTCCATCAACCCAACAAACAACTCGTCAAACAGGACCCCACAAGGGAACACAACCACACCCAGAGTCCAAACGCCTCCCAACATTGATATACAAAGCCCTGCCTCAGTAGAATCGGAACAGGGTCCAAGGAAATCTCGCTCAGGCCGTGAAATCCGACCACCGGAAAGACTTAACTTGTGACTGCTATCTAATTAAACACTTGTGAGATATACGAATGGAAAACAGCCAATTGTGCCTCATTGATCGTTGTTTATACATGTCTATAGATAAGATGTTCAAGACCTGAATTGAGATCAGAATGACTATTTATTTATTTATTTATTTTTTTAATATAAACATTGCTTAACAGAAGGGGATGTTACATATCGCAATAGACCCCAAAGGACTGGCACTAATATGTAAATTATTCACCTGCACTTAATATGCACATCGGCACTTGGCACTTGGCACTTCGCACATGGACAACGGTTCGTACAGACATCGTTGTAAAGCAAGCAAGGATTAAAGATAAACAAGATTGAATCCGACTCTTTATTACACACATTAAACCTGCATGCGAGTTAATTTCTTTGCCGCTTTGATAATGTGTATATAAATTCCTTTTATAATCCGAACCCTCCCTATCCATGAGGTCCATCAGAATTCGACTGGAAGGAATCTTTTTTCAAAGACACCGACAAAAAAGTGAAGAGGTAGGAAAGATTTTTTTCAATGGGTTCCAACAAAAAATCCGACTACTAGGAATCTACTCATCCATATGGCACGTCCCAGATCATAGCAACTGTACAGAATTCTTTGCTGTACCTCATTTTCATGAGTCGGTACCTTTTGTAGAACGAGGAATAACACGATAGACGCTATCCTTATTCAGTGACGAATGATCATACTACTAACTATGCAAGGACCTTACAGTGACCCTCAACTCCCTTCACGACTCGTAAAGCTTTAAGTGCGGGGATACAAATGTAGAGGCATTCTCTTCCCCAGAGGCCACGATCCTTTTGGTCAGCACCATGAATCACGACCTCTGGCCGTCTCCAAAACCGGAAGTCTTCAAATCACGGACTCATTGTCGAATCTGACAATTCTGATTGGCTGAAAACTACATAACCAGTACTCTGCGCATGCTCACAAGCTGGGGGTGGCCAGAGGTCTCGATTCCTTGGTGCTGACCAAAAGGATCGCGGCCTCTGGGGACGAGAATGATGTAGTGGTTACTGTCAACAAAATCTGGCCAAATTTTCCAAATTTCGTTTTTTTTATAAACATTTAGAAGAAGCCTTTAAGTTTAATTTGTCGAAACAAAAATTGCAAAATATTAAAAGGAAGACAATTTACATTACAGCAAGAGCTTTTTGAGGATATTGGTAACGAATAGCGAAAGGTATCATAATCCCATGGTTTCCAGTGGAGTGTTCATACTTTGTTTTACATCACGCGTTTGTGTCGTAAAATGAGGAAACTTACCAGCTTCATGAAATGCTCAACAAGAAAGGTCTCCTTTGTTAAAATCAAAGAAAAAGCCCGAACCAAAGAGAGCGAAGGTGGAAGAATAATTTTAAATTTGACGAAGAAAGTCATCAATCTGACCTTGCCGCTAGTGACAAAGGTTCTTGGTTCTTGCATACCTCCACGCGAGGTTTCTCACAAAGAAGTTGCCATCAAAAAGGGATTTCTGTTAATTAAACAGCAAAACTAACACAGCAGAAACTATTAAACACAAAACAGAAAGCATTTTGTCAAGAAAAGGTTTCTGTGTCCATTGGTGGCTGAAACTACTGCTTGTTTCAGGTAAATTCCAGCTTTGTTCACATTAGTGTCCATTCATCCTTGCACACTCTTTTTTTCATTTCAATGTACTCCCTTTTGCTGACAATCCTTTTCGCTTCAACTTCGCTTTCCCCATAGTTTGATGTTGTATTTTATCAGAAAGATCGCAAAATAACCACGCAAAATCAATGGACTTAGTTGATGAGTGGCAGCATGCCCTTTGGGGAAAAGAATGAATTTTCCCTAATGGGGGGGGAGGGACTCCCATCCCCTAGTTATAAAATAATTTAAAATGACGGGTGCTCGTCGTACCTTTTGGGGGGTAAAATTGATGGATTGGTACTACTGCTTGGGTACTTTAACCTGAAATTACCACCACTAGAGTTGTCACGGTACCTTTTAAGGTGTTGAGCCAAGAAATGACAACGGATTTTTATTTGAAATTTTCATTGAAATGTTGTACCTTTTAGGGTTGAAAATGTGGGGGACCATGCCCACTATTTTTTTTTTTTTTCTAGTAGAAAATTTTGATGCTGGGTATTTTTTTTTTTTTTGAGGGGGGGAGGATTTCAAGGTCACGTGTTTTGGGGGGTTTGCAATATGAAGCTCTGTCTGACCCCTGTCATGTATACTGTGTGAGCTAATTAGTTTTAAAATTCAAGCCTTGCTTTTCAGCTTATGGCTGGAAAAAAGGGCAAAAAAAATGGTGCATAAAAGAACAAGGGGACAAGTAAAAAATAAAGATCACCCATGCAAAGAAGCATTGCAAAGGAAAATTAATTTTGTGAAAATTATCAAATAGCTGGCCAGACTGAGTTGCAAATCTTATGCCAATTGAACAGAACAAGTCAACTTGTGTCTTAAGTACCTGCTTGTTAGCTTGCAGCTCCCTAGAGTCCAGTAATTGATTTTACTTGCGTCCCAGGCCAAGAATTTGGTCAGGATAAACTTTGCATGTTGGCAGAGGTTTTTCACTGTTTGGCCAACAAATGCAAGTGAACAAGAGTCTTCTTAACTTCAACCTCTGGGAAAAATTTTCCAACTATTTAAATTATAGCACTAAGTTAGCATTTGAAATGGCTACTTTTGTGACTTATCTTCACTTGCACCTGACAAGGAACTATACATGTAATAATCGATAACTGTGTTGCCAGGATTAAAAATGTTCTTTCTTTTGTATATATTTCCTAATCTTTCCTTGTTACTATTTATCTGTAGAGTCACTGTTAGTCAAGGATCCTGTGTTTAGTAAGGACGATTCATATGTGCTGGACCGCAAGCATGCCTATGAAAGGAATTTGCAGAAAGGATTACAGATAGTTGAGCTGGTCAAGAAACATGAAATCACTGATCCAGAGGAGTTGGGCATGCTAGAAAAGTAATTATAAAAAATATTAATACCGTGCATTAAGTACATTTGTGATCATGAGCATAAAGTTCAAGAAGTATGAAGATATTCTACAAAGTTATTTCCAATAGGCCATTTCCGAGTTCCCTTGAGCCTCTATTTCGAAGCGAGTTTAAGGGCGAAAGTTTGGTGATGGTAATTAGTTTTGCTTTCCATATGAATAAAAACTCATTTTCATTACAAAGACTTTGCACTTAGACTCGCCTTGAAATAGAGGCACAAGCGAACTCGGAAATCGACTATTAACGTTTAAGAAACGCACGCAAACTATCTCACAAAAAAATACCATCTGATTTTGTTAGACGACATCAGGGATAGATAAAATATATTATTTTGTAACTGAAACTTGAAAAAGAATTCGAAAGAGTTCTCGAGATGGAAAATGTGCAGGAATTAATGCATTTGTATTGACAGGTGTTAAAATCTTTTGACTCAGGAATCAGGCCTTATAATACAAAAGCACCGTAAAGTATATTAAAATAATTATACAAACAGCACTTACATTAAAAATCATTAAAAATAAATGCTTTTATCTCACACATTTTGCAAGCACACAATTAATTATGACAAAGTCATCTAAAAATAACGTCCAGTTACATGTCGAATAATTTCTTAACCCTTGTGATTATTTTGCATTCACTCCAGGCTAATACAGTTCACAGGCAGACAATTCGGACTGTTCGAGCATGATGTGACGCTAATTTGATCTCCATTTACTGTATTTCTTAATGGATTGATTCATCTGATCTTGAGAAATGCTCTATAAAATACCGAATTTTGCATCTTTCGATCCCAGAACGTGATAATCATGTAAGGGAGATGAACAAAGATTACTTACCTTATGTTTTGAGAGTGGTCTTTTTGTTGCATTTTTTAGTGATTTGAGTTGCTTGCTGCTGGCCCCCCTATCAAGAACAGATTAAAAAAAGATAAGGCTGAGAACTCGAACAGCCGGCCAAAGAGGACTGCCTTTGGAATTTCGTCCTTTTTTTGCCACTTTCTCGCGGCCCAGCCTCTGAGAAATTTTGGAGGATCCATGCCAAGAATTGTGAATTTATCTTGCTTCTAACGACCAAAATAGATGCCAAGAATATTCACATGCATCGCCATATCACCATCGTCAACCTCAAAGGGCAACAAAATTGGCCTGAATGTCTTAGAGAATGTAAAGCCGAGTTTAAAAAACATTAATGTTACCAAAAAATTGTCGGCCATGTCATGCCCTGGGGTGTCTGGCGAGAGTCAATATTCTTACCCCAGCCATTATGATTGACCACTGTTTCTACATATCCTATGATAATAGTGATTTGGCCGTGCATGTGAAAATAATTGGCATCCGTTTAGGTTGTTAGAAGCAAGAGAATTCGTGATTCTTGGCATGGATCCTCGAAGACTACTGAACTTCTTTTGATATCACTTTCATTTGCCTGGAGTGGGATGGTGAGGGAAAATGGACAAAATTCTGAAGGCGGTCAGCTTTGGCCAGCCATTCAAGTTGACAGCCTTGTCTTCTTCTTCTGTTCTTGACGGGGTCCCAATGGCATTAGCGTCTACTCAAATCCCTCAAAAAAATGCCACAAATACACAAAAGACCACTCTCAAAACAGAAGGTACATGTAAGTGAACTTTTTGCATAATCAGTTGAATTATGCTATACGTTGAAAAATAAATAAATGTATGAGATCAAATAGCATGACGTCATGCTCCTCGTACAGTATTGTTGTTCTGCCTAATGTATGTACAGATAATTTGATTCAGTTTCATCTTTATTTAGGTTTGCTGGTGCCGTTTATCCATTTCACCTTAGCAGAGTTATGTTTATACCCACCTTACAGGTACAGTCTATGCCTGGGAATTTTCATTTAAACAATTGTGAACAACATTTTACTCATTTTGAAGTGAATCATTTTAAAGAAACAGTACATTGTTTTAATTATTATTCAAGGGAAATATACATTAAAATATAAAAAGTGGTTGATATTTCAATCGGTTCGAGTTATGAAAGGTAAAAATTTAATTAGTAAGAACATAAAGTTGAAGGTAGTGAAAAACGGTTTGAGTTACATGTGCGAGAGACTACACGGTTTTAGTCAGCTACAGTCAGTTAAAGTTTTAAAGTTGTTTATACCAGCTTTATGTTTGAATTTAATAAATAATATATAGTAAATAGTTTTTTCTTGAAATATATCCATGTTTATAATTTACTAAATACATACTGTACATGACTAGATCATAGATTGTTAATGTTGTATTTTTAGAGCCAGGGAACTGAAGAACAAAAAGCAAAGTGGCTTCCTCTTGCAGAGTCGTTTCAGATCATTGGAACTTATGCACAGACTGAACTTGGTCATGGAAAGTATTAATATCAGTGATGAATAGCCTCCATACATGTCACTCACTCACAGAAATAATCATGTTTAAATCAGTTTAATTTCCATTTTTACTAAAGGTACTTATATCCGTGGCCTGGAGACTACAGCAACATATGATAGGACGACACAAGAGTTTGTTATTCACTCGCCGTCACTGTCAGCATGCAAATGGTGGCCAGGAAACAGTACGTTTACTTTAAAAAATATTAGTGAAAATTTAATTAATAAATTATGTAATTCCTTGGTAATTAATTACAGTAACATAATTTTTTTTTGGAAGGGAAAGTACTGCATGTGCACAATGTCCTTGCAATAATTATCAGCAAACGTACTCTGTAGAAGTTTGGGAGATTTAAAAATAATTCTAGTAGAAGGTACCATTACGGCACCAATATTAAAAACTAAAAGTGTTTCTGTCATTGCTTTTCACAAATATTTCTTTCTGACAGAAATTTTGGAGATTTTTTTTTCTTTATTGCCTTTAAAGACCCACATTCAGGGTTCGTACAGGTCATGGAAAACCTGGAAAGTCATGGAATTTTAGAATTTCATTTTCAAGGCCTGGAAAGTCATGGAATTTAAGTGTGGGTCATGGAAAGTCATGGAAAATTATGTTTATTAAAAAAGTACAAAATCAATTACATTTTTTCGTGAACAAAATCGTTAAAACATGCCCAAAATGAAAGATGATTTCCCAGAAAATGGAAAACTTGGACGAGTCATGGAAAAGGTCGTGGAGAGTCATGGAATTTCGAAAGCTCAAAAGAGTATGAACCCTGACATTTACCCAAGATGCATAATTTGTGCACCATGATCCCTGATAATGAATTTCATTTTAAGTTTTAATATATAATTATGTAATGAACTGAAAAAGCAAGCTATTGAAAAATGAGCATCCACTCATTCCAGAGATATTCAAGTTTTTTTGTATCGTGCAATTGCAAATTAGGTACTGATGGCAGTTTGGGGATTGAAACACAAAATAGAGACTATCTCTGCAAGTAATAATGTGATGCAATTGAAACTTGGTGAGCACATTACAGCCTGAGAAATATACCAGGTGGTGTATATATTGATGTTGCTATACATGTAGCAACACAACCCAGTTCCAGATCTCTATTATGCACAAATGATTATTCCTGTATTGATCTTGAGCAAACACCATCCACTTCAGGGTTAAAAATAATTAAGAGAGGCAGCACAGTATGGGCATTATGTAATTGCCTTAAATGGGATCATTCATTTTCCTGTATACAGTCACAAATGGATAGCATTAGTTTTTCAGAGGAAAGAGACTGAAACCAAGACTGTTGCCACAGCAACATCAAAATATGCATCACATGATGTATTTATTTAGGGTCCAATGAGCTTGCCAAGTTTCAAATGCATTGCACTATTACTTGCAGAGATATTCTCTATTTCCAGTTTTGACCCCTATACTGACACAACTTGTGATGTCATCTGTACCTGATTTGCAGGATACAAAACACTTGAATATCTCTGGAACGGGAAGAGATATCGCTAAAAGGAAAACACCATTCTTCTTAATTTTTAAAGGCCTTTCAAATTGGCTCATTTTTCAATAGTTTGGTTTTTTTTCAGTTCATATGTGCACACTTCAATAATTGCCGATCGTTCTGTATGGAAGATGGGTGCCTGGGATATCCAGGGGCCTCCACTGTGAACAGCCAGCCCCTAGACAGTACATGTATAACTGGCAATCCCCGCAACCCAACCATGAGCCCTCGTGCAGTCCTCCAGGCACCATCTGTCACACTGAGTTAGCAGTGGAGAAGGGGAGGGAGAGAGAAGTCAATGAATTTGCCAGCGCTATGCTGGGAACAGCTGAGAAACTCAGGCCAAAAGGCAGCACGCACAAACACGCTAGTACACTGAGTCTGCACATATGTGCGTGGATACTGCTCACCTGCAGCACCAGCTACTCTTTGTTGTTAACTTTCAATTTTTAAATTGTACTTAACAGCCTTTTATGAAAGAAACCTTAAAGATATATTTTAATTTGCTTTTGTGCTACATTCTTTGATTTTGTCTGCATGGTTTTCTGTAAGTAATTTGTATATTATTTGGTAAACATTTGTAAATTTAGTCATTTGACTTGAACAAGTTTTCGGCAGCAATACGGGAGCCACCCCACGCCATGGTGTTAAAACAACCAAAGCCATTGGGTTGTTTGAAGAAGATTTTTTTGTGTCAGATGATCCGACTTTATAAACCTCTGGAGAGTCTGAAAACATGGTACTTGGCTTCAAAGAAAGCACCAATGAAACAAAATTCATGAAAGATCGATTGGAGTGTTCTGGTGCATTATCATTGCTCATTTTGACCTTGGCTGTAATGTGGATTTCTTCTTTGACTACTATCATCTTCTGCAACTTAACAGCAGACTAATTCACATTTCCCAGGACAAATTCTCTGGAAACATTATCTGCTGACTGGTCCTCCATAATGAGCTCTAGAGCGACAAGCGAACGAGGAAGATGATTGTGAAGTATTTATATCCTTCAAGCTGCCCTCCGAGGACTTTGTCTCCTTCGCAGCCTTTATTCGCTTCTCCCCACGCAAGATTCTCACCGCACTGAAAATGTAACCGAGTCAAGATGCTGTCAATTTCAACTGTAATGTGTGATGTTTTAATAAACATTTTTAGTACTACTAATAGCACTATGTTTTACTGGCTGTCTGAGATGTCTGCTCAGCCCTACCTAGCTTTTTGACAATAACATTCTTTCACTTTCAGTGGGCAAATCTTCAAATTTTGCCGTTGTGCCTGCAAGGCTAATAGTAGATGAAAAGGATCATGGAATACAAATGTTTATAGTTCAGCTGCGAGATCTGCACACACATCAGCCTTTGCCTGGTATGTTAGAATGATTTTTATTAATAATTTATTGATTTGTGTGAATAAAATTATTGACACCTCACTACAATGTACTTCCCTCCCCCACTCCCTAATGGCCCTAGTTTATTCTTAAATTTGTGTCTATAGAGGGAGCAATAAAACTGTAGTCCAGTAGAATTCAGATTTTACACAATGTCCCTCTGTGCAAAATAATTTCATTCATTCTGTCATCAATCCGCCGACCCGTTAGCTCAGTTGGTAGAGCGCTGGACTGCCGTGCGGGAGATTGCGGGTTCAAAACCTCAGTCGGACCAACACTCAGGGTCTTTAAATAACTGACGAGAAAGTGCTGCCTTTGTAACGTCATCTGCAAATGGTTAGACTTTCTAGTCTTCTTGGATAAGGACGATAAACTGTAGGTCCCGTCTCACAATCCTTGTTCCTATGAAGTTCCCAGTGTAGTGGTCTGGTCTGTCTGGGTGGGTAGGGTGGGGCACCTTGCTTAGGACCTCGAGTCCAGTGTTTGTGCTCTTTCCCTCTAGACAGCTTTGCGCAGTAGAATGGTGAAAAACAAAACGGAACAAAACATTCCTCCATGACATAGACAGAGTCCCTGACTTCCAATTTTTGCCTTCGTGTACAATGTAGCTCTAATTTTAGCATTCAGTATTGTGGAGGTCCCGTTAAATCCCCTATTTTTCCTTCCCTTTCCAGGATTGCAAATATTTTTCCTTGTAAAAGGACAGGTGTTTTCATTAGACAAAATTGTAGTGACATCAATAAAGTACTGTCAGAGCAAAACATTAGTGTTTGCGTAAAAAATTGTCCTTACATTCTCTCCAACTACAGTTGGGATTTAATTGGACATTGACAATTTTGGCAGGCCATTGTCCAATGTCTGACTGTCACTTACCATTAGGCCACTGCTCCTTCCACTCAGACTGCTACTTGCAGCCCTGAAATTGGTGGGGTTATGGCGGGATCATGACTCTTTTGAAGCACTTTAAGTAATGCATTATAATTAAATGACCCTTTTGTAATGGTTTATTCATTTTCCTAGGTGTTACTGTTGGAGATATTGGAGCCAAATTTTCTTTTTTTTCGAATGGAACTGATAATGGTTATCTAATGTTTGATCATGTACGAATTCCACTTAACCAAATGCTGATGAGGCTAGCAAAGGTAAAACAATGTTCAAGGCTGCAAATAATCATCTGTCATTGCTCTATCATTGACCATGAGAAATGTATTGTGCTCATCAGTTACATGAAATTTAATTTAAAAAAATTCTAGAGGCCATTATTCAATTAAGATAAAAAGTAGGAGATAAGATTTGTTTCACTAGGGGAGCATGAGTTGTTCATCATTTGCCTTAACTGCCAAAAAATGCTTTTCATATTTAAACGGTTAACCGATTTCCCTAGTATTTCTCAAAATTTACTACTGCCAGTCAGTGACTAAGCCTTGCCTTCTCTGATGTGTGTAGCTGTACCCCTGGCTGTCTGGAACCGTTCTCCACGCTCTTGTACTTTATTGATGATAACGGAAATTTCATAAAACCAATACTTACCTATTCATGTGCAAGTTCTTCGTCTATCAGCGCTAGTTTAAATTCTCAGATGTATGTCTATATATAATATTAGTATATAAGTAATAAAGTCTTATAAGTTTTAAGGTCGTCACGCGTTGATCTCTAGCGCGCGCTCCTTTATACTTAAATCTAGCTTCATGGCGCAAGCTAGTTTTGTAACTGAAATCAACGGACATCCACTGATGAAGGGCTATGCCCAAAACATCTGGCCTCTACAGTTAAATATAGCACTTTTTATTCCTTAGGGAAAACATTGACTAGCATTTTTCTGTGTATTAGTACAAGTGGCATGCAGCTCACAGATTTTTCTCTGCCAATTTCTTAAGTTTTAAAGCGCCTATGAAATGAATTGGTTTTGTATATAGCTTTAAAATTTACCTAGTGAAATACACGATTCCAAAGTTTGAGACGTCTCGCATTAAAAGTAACGATTTTACAAGCCTTCAAAGTTGAGCCATTTTGCCCTCAAAAATGGTATTTGAATAGCGTGGTCAAAACACCACATAACAACAACCTCTGGCGTCATTTGGGTGCCAAAAATCTTTCTCACAATCGTTCTCAGTTTTTATTTCCTTGTGGTTGTTGGATCTTAATGACAAATCGCCCATTTCTGAATCGCTCTACAGGTCCCCCCCCCCCCTTGTAATCACTCCTCGCTGAGAAGAATCTTTGATCATGCAAACAAAAGTTTGGCACCAAAGTGACGTCGCTGTGGCAGGCGTGGTATTTTCGGACCCTTGCTCAACTTTGAAAGCTCGTAAAATCGTTACTTTTAGTCCCAGAGGTCTCAAACTCTGAAATCACGTATTTCACAAAGTAAAATTAATTTTAAAATAAAACACAAAAAAACACCTCATAGGCACTTTAAAATGCTACTGCGATGAAGAAAATTAATGTTGTTCTTGTTCTCTTTCGATTCTGAGTTTATATTTGACAAGAAGGCACAATACCAATTATTGCTCCTCAATTTTCAAAATAAGTCCGTTTCTATAAGCAATGATTTCTTGTTTAAACTGTCCGTCATTCTCTACTTGCACAAATCCCATAATACACCTCTTTTACCCCCCAAAACTTTGCATAATCATTGTTTGCAATTTCTCCTGGGACATGAAGATGTCCCAAGGGAAATCTAAAACAATGCCTATGCAAATTTTTTGGGAGATAGAAGCGGTGTATTATGGTATTGTGCAAGTAGAGAATTACCAGAGTCGGCTTCAGTCGAGTTGCATTGAGAGAGTTCGATCGAGAGAAAATGACGTCATTGACTCACTTTATTTTTGCAATGTATGAGCCCAGCTGGTTAGTATGCAGCATGAGCTTTTAGAACAAGTTGCTGTTTTGCATACCAAATATGCTGGTTCACACAGTAAAAAATTGAACTGGTGAGCCGATGACATAATTTTCTCTCCCGATCCAGCTCTCTCAATGCAACTCTACTGAAGCCGACTCTGGTAATGGCAGAAACAAGAAATCATCATTCGTTTAAAGATGGACTTATTTTGAAAATTGAGGCACAACATTTGGCATGGTGCATTCTTGCCAAATATAAAATTGGATTCAAAAGAGAACAAGAACAACAGTTTTTCATCGCAGTAGCACTTTTAGGAGTTTTCTTTTCTGGGCTTGATCAGTTGACTGGTCAAATATTACCTTATTTGAAAGTTCTGAAGGACTACTCTTCGATGTTTCACACCTTTGCAAAACGGTGATCAAAAGGTGGTGTGGTTTTCAAGATATCACTTCCATAGCAAGGAAATCATGATAAAATGGTAGTTAAACATTAAAGGACTCCCTTAACCCCAGTAAATAGCTTTATTAACCCAGGACCTTGGGTTGACACTTGTTCTAGTTGTTTGATTCGCCCTCGCTTTCTTCCTGGGGCTTCTCTCAAGTCTCCAGGTCCTCTCGCTTGTCAATAAATTTGCTTAAGCAAATTCATTGATAATATGATAATATGTCGACGATGTATGTGACACTAAACGGGCTGTCTATAATCATCTCATATCCAACAAGTGTAAGATTCAACAGTTAAGCCTCTTTTTTTTCATTTTGAGCTGATCTGTACGCTTACCAACATTTGCAGAGCATGGTATAATTGCTCACAATACCATGATGGCTAAGCCAATCAAAACTCTTGAACTGCATTATCTGATGATCCAGTTTTTAATAATTAAAAATAGAAAAAGAAACCACTAACGTGAGATTTTCACTTTCATGTACTTACAGCTCTCTCCTGATGGTACCTTCACAAAGCCAGCAAACTCCAAACTCTTGTATGGCACCATGAGTTTTGTGCGCACAGCCATAGTTATTGATTCGTATTGGCTTTTATCTCAAGCCATGACTATTGCTATCCGCTATAGTGCAGTAAGGCGACAAAGTCAGCTCAGACCTGGGTAAGTTCTTCTGGCTATTACTAGTGATTAATGTTACTTTATGGCTTTGGTTTCTTGTGTAAATTTCAAGAAGCTGAACTGGATACACTGTAATTGTAAGCACCCTCTCAATCCCAGCAACCTAACACATCATCATCAAATGAAATATAGTTTCTTAGACATTTTTCTTCTCAGCTAAATCAGCTCCAAATCATTCCAAACTGCATTTCAGATTTGCAGCATTACGGATTGCCTTAAAACTTGTAAGACTTCATATTTTTATAACATTATCTTTAGCTCGGCCATGCACACAAATCAACATTTTGAGATAGTTTTTGGTTGAGAAAATGACCCACCTTGCTATCTGCTTGGGTTGCTTTCAGTTCAACAATATCCTTAGGAAGCATTAATGAGACGGGAAGTATTTAACATGGAGTAGCAAATGGTAGATGAGGGAAATTTTCCATGGAGTTTTTCACTAAAAATTTTAAGCGAGTGATAGTTGGTTATGGGCGGCACAGGTACTAATGCGTTAACAAATTGACCACATTTTTCCATAATCTGCACTCTTAATAGACCTTAGAGATGACTTCGTGGAATGTTTAAAACTCAATCAGAACCATGAGCCGTTAGAAGAGCGGTTTCGCAGCAAAGTGTTACCACACATTTTATGTTGTTGGAAAGCCACGACTATTTCTCAAGTTGACCGATTCTTGTATCACGTTGTGTTAAATGCCACATTATTTTTATATCCATACTCTCTTCGTCCATAACTTTCAACCAAAGACCGAAAGTGGGAATTCTCTCAGTTACTGTATAATTAGTTATTGACAGCTGGTTTATGAACTCTGTTGTTTTGTTAAGATCGCAATCATATAACTGATGCAAACGGTGTTTCTGCTTAACGACAGTGAGCCTGAGGCTCAGATTATCTCCTACAAAACTCAACAGTACAAACTGTTACCGGGCTTAGCCATGGCTTATGCTACAAAGTTTACTTCTGACCATGTGTGGAGATTGTACCAAGAAATGCAAAAGCAAATTGCTGCTGGAGATGTATCTATGTTGGCAGAGGTAAGCTTTTTACGAGCTCCGGCAAGAAAATTCTAAGCATGAAAATCTTTCCAAGTTTAATTAACAGCGGAGCTCCTGCCCTCATGGACGATGCATATTAGCGGAGCCCCATGCCTAAGAAAACCCTGGTAAACCCATGTAGCTAAAAAATATAGTTCTGACGTCAGATTACGTCCGCCCGCCATCCGTCCATACAGAACTCTGGGGAGAGGGGAGTCCCAAGGTGAAATTTGTTGCGCGAATCGCTCCGACGAAGGGCTAACGCTCGAAACGTCAGCACTTGAATCTCTTAACGGTGGCCAATTGACATTATCAACCCAGTTGATAAAACCAAATTACACAAGAAAATAAACTTGCGATATTTTCTGCAAACGAATATTGATTACGCGACAACAGCAAACGAATAAACGGCACGTACTTCTCGAAGCCGCTCAGCTAGAGAATCCGAAACATCTTTGAACTGTTTCCAGCAAATGAAGCCTACGAACCAACAAGAACATTCTCATCTCGTCCCTGGTCAGATCGATCTTACGTTCAAAAATTTCCATTTAACTTCTTTTGTGACATTGAAATTGCATGTTGTAAACCCAAGAGAACATAACTGCTGTCGCTGGATATTTCGCTTATCTCCCACAGACTATTTCCCACGAAAATATTTGTAAGAATCTCGATCCCGAAGGCAATACACCTTGTTCCAAAATGGCTACCATCTTAATATTCTTTTGTTGGTATTCAAATTAGCCCTTCTTGTTTCGTTTTCAAGCTCAAAAATCAAAAGAATATTTTATCTTGAACGAGGCAACAAGGGCCAATTTGTATGTGCATAAGTTAGCGGCCATTTTGGAATAAGGTGTATAAACGATCATAAACACCCGCGTGTATACTCGATTTCTCATCCAAACACGCGCGACACTTCTGCGTAATGGCAATTGCGCATTGTTACCGCTGACAAAAGGATTGCAGTGCCATTGTTCGTGTCGGTTGCTAGGGACTTTCCTCTTGTCTCTTTCGAGGACGCATAACTCGCTCGAAATACCTCATTTTCCTCGTTTCTTCCACGAAATAAGTGTCTCAGAAGCCAATGCAATATGGGCAACAGAAAATAAACATGGCGGACAAGAATTCTGCGAAAGAGAACGCAAAAACAAACACGATAGACCATATTCACGATAGAGGGGGTAAGTTTCTAAAGAAACTGTGGTGCTGCGTCGGTGGGAAGTATAACAATATAATTTGGTTTTATCAACTGGGTTGATAATGTCAATTGGCCACCGTAAAGAGATTCAAGAGCTGACGTTTCGAGCGTTAGCCCTTCGTCGGAGCGAATCAAGGAATTGTGCGTCGTGTGTTTTTATATACAGAAAGATGGAGCTTCGCTATTGGCTGGTGCCTGGTAACGTGAAAACTTCGGAATAAATTAGTTGAATGAAAAGCGTTCGTTGATACCGTGAGGATTAAGAGTGCCGATTTGAAAAATAAAATTTTTGTTCTAGAGTTTTGCGGCTTTCCGTGTTTCCTTGGAAAAGGGAAAGGCCGCAGACTGCCATATGTTGCTTAGAATGATTTGGGAGATTGAAGTGTCTCGCGACCGGTTTCGATGCATTTTTGTCGTCTTTCTCTACGTCACGAAGGTGTTCTCGGAATCGGTCACCAAGTCGTCTCCCTGTTTCGCCGATGTATAACTTTTTGCAAAGAGTGTAAGTTATACAGTAGATCGCACTGGCTGAGGTACAGGTGAAATGATCAGTGATTTTGATAGATCGCTTGGGTCCCGATATTTTGTCAACGTTGTGAATGAAAGGGCATGTTTTGCATCGTGCGCGAGCACGATAGCCGAAATGCTGGTTTTCATATATTAATGAAATTAGCCACGCTGTCTGCCAGGGGCAAACATTGAAATGATGCCGTTTCTCGGAAAATCGGACGTTCTAGTTGGAAATAGTTACTCGATACCTTGACTTGTTAACTACGCAAGCCGTTTCTTTTTTTATATAAGTGCCAAAATTGCGTTAAACGTAGAATATTTAAAGCAAAAACAGAAACCAAAGCATGGCTATGAAAAATATTATCAGACATGATAAGAAACCAGCTGAAATTTGTCGATGTATGCTTGTTTGCCCCCTCACAAATCACGTGCCTTATTTGCATTACAATGTGAAAACAAACATGGCGGCTATCGCAAAAAGACATGGCGTTAATTGCAGGAATGGCTCCGGGACACTTAGATTTTTTTCTACTTTTTCGTCTAATAAAGAGAAAAAACAAAGTCAATTATAAAAGCACAGAGGTGGAATCGATCTCGGGTCACTCAGAACACCAGCTATTCCTACTAACCACTACACTACCGAGGCCCGGCTGCCGAACACCGAAAATTTTAAGAGTTTATCGTGTTACCCTTACCATTCTTGAGAGCTAACCGCATAACTGCAGTGCTTAGTAGGCTAACCGGAGTGCAAAAGTAGGCTAACCGGATTGCTTAATAGGCTAACCGCAGTGCTCAGTAGGCTAACCGGATTGCTTAGTAGGCTAACCGCAGTGTTATAATAGGCTAACCAGGGTGATTTTGTAGTCTAATTTAGCTAACCAAACTCGTTCCCAGTGCATTCCGAGCCCGGAGCCATTCCTGCAATTAAGCGCTACTGTGAAAAAGGTCTTGTCGACGGATACTAAGCGCATGTAAGGGGAAAATAAAAATATCTGGCATACGTTTCATTTAGTTCTTCTGAAATGTGGCAGAGTTGACAAACACAAATGGAGCTATTATCACTTACTTACCTACCATTTATCTTTGCTTCGGATCGATGTTATGGCATGTCACATGGTTTAGGGAAGTTTAAATATTTCCTGTCAAGACCTCGGACCGATATTCCCCCTGTACTGCCCTCGCGCTTGGTTAATAAGGTGTCTTTCTTACCCCTTTGGGTCTCCGTACTGTGATAGATTGGCCGCTTACCGTATTGTAAACATTGTATACTCAAATAAAAACTAAGTAACTGCGTGAGAGTACCATGGTTACTAAAGGAAGAGAGAGGAGAGACATGTCCATGGGGTGAAGAACAAGTCAGAAGTTTTACTTTCCTTTTTAAATTATTCAATTAATAATGTTGTTTGTTTTTGATTGATGACCAAACGCAAATGATTGAAATTGTGTGTGCAGGTCCATGCCATCACCAGTGGTCTGAAAGCTTTCTGCACGTCAACTGCTATGCATCATGTTGAGACTTGTCGACTGGCTTGTGGCGGGCATGGCTACTTACTGTGCAGTGGTCTGCCTGAGTTGTATGCAATATTAAATGCTGCATGCACCTACGAGGGAGATAATGATGTTCTTTACTTGCAAGTAGCTAGGTAAGCTAATTGGCCTCATTTTTTGTAGCTGCACAATGCTTAGCTGTGGTTCATGGTTAAAAATTCAGTAGACACCGCAGTTTTGGCTAATTCGTGTGGGCACATGGGAAGCACAGAAGCCTTACTTCAGTCGCTAGTACTTCAGTTTAAGATTTAGTTGTTCTCGAACAGCCAATTAAAAAAGTCATTTTTTTGGAAAACCCTATGTCCTAGAGCCCTTCGTTTTTCGTGCCAATACCCCGCTGGCTAAGATAAACGAAAAGGGCTATGGCGATTAGAATGAGTTTTTTTGCCCGTTTTGTGTTGAGAAACTGGGCACGTTTCCTGGCCGCCTGGTGTTCAGAAACTTAAGGCCAAATGTTGACATCTATTTACGTGGACATATGCAGTTATAGGGAAGTTATTTGTTTACAAACATTGTTTTTGTTATTTAGATTGCCAACAAGCAAAACAAAAGAGCTCCTGAAGGCCCGGTTCAAACGTCGAACTTTCTGACATGTGCCGAATCTAATGCAAATGAGAAAAATCAATTGTTTTCCCTCGTTTGCATTAGATCCGGCACATGTAAATTTCGTTGTTTGAATCGGGCCTAAATTTACCTTCTATCATATTTATCCAAAGAGCTCTTTGTTTCACCAGCCAATAGTTTTCTGGTCAACACTGATATCTTCCCTATTGTTTAAAGTTCCCTTGAGACGAAATTGGTGGTATTTATTTTTTTTCATTTTTGTGTACAATGCGACTTTCTTAATCATGCCAAATTTCAATCAATTCTGGACATGAGAATGGTGGATCAAATGAATGAGCACGTAATGTTGTCCTGATTTGGTTACGAGAAAAGCTTATGGCAAGAAAGATAGACATTTATAGCGCTGTGAAAATTTTAAGGTCAACACATGCTCGTTTAGGGATTCCTGGTTTTGCTTGGCTGTTTCAGGATTGCGTATTAACGAAAATTACATTCCATATTGCAAGAAAACGAAGGGGAGTGGGTCGGTGATGTTTTTACCACATTGACTGATCTTTTAACTAGTCTCACTTTGTGCCTGTGGGTATTTTGTATGGCAGAATGCATGGAAAGAAGCTGTCTTCCCCGCGTTTTGCCGTTTTGGTGACGAAAGATACAACGGCAAGTATATTATAGCTGAGTGTGTGAGTTTTTAATGATTGTTTTGTCTACAGGTATCTTATGAAATGTGCTTCACAAGTCCAAGAGGGTAAGACGCCTCCCTTGTCACTTTCATTCTTGTCTCGTAAACCAGAACTGTGTCCTGTAACAAGAGGAGAAGAATTCTTGGATCCTCGAGTGCAAAGAAAAATTTACCAAGATAGAACATTAAGGTGAGTTGTGGCAATATGACAAGTGAGTACGCGACAAAACTAGGACATTTTAAAAGGATAGGCCAGAATTTACAGAATTATTAAGGTGGCTGAACTCAGTATTGGAAGATTAGAGTACCTGTACTTCATGATGACCTCGCAATTAAATGATAACAGCTGATGAGCCCATATTTGGCATACATATTATACAATACCACCGAAGTCTTTTTCTGAAGTTGCTTTTTTAAAGTAGCCCGTTTCCATGGCAACGGAAGAGATCAAATGCGGCCTTAAAAATCTAGTTTATTCGATTTTGCGAAAAATCCACTCATTAGATTTTGGCTTAAAGTTGCCTATATGTTGATGACACTGTGGTATCAGGAACAGGCAGGAACGTTATGCGATTCTGACAGACAGCTTTTTATTTATTTACAAACATTATGTTCTATGTAATTCTAAGCGTATTGCTGATTTCCTCTGTCAGATTTTCATTTTTATACTTTGGGTGTGTAAGTCATAAAATTGTCTGAAAGCATGCCAAAAACCATCAATTTCTAATGACTAGATTTCGAGAAAATTCAATTTGTTTACATAACGATCCGCTCACAATTTTTGAACACACTGCGCATGCGCCGGCCGTATTTTACCCCTTTTGGCAATACGGAAAAATGTAAAGGACATTTTACAAGCTGTCGAGGCTTTTTTTAGATATATTTACTGCCGAGTTGGTCATCTTGTTTGCTTTTACGTTTAAAACCACGCCAAGTTGGTTGTGAGGCGCAGTGGCTCGAGTCTCGAGCCGAGACACTGCGTTGTGTTGTTGGGCAAGACACTTTACTCTCACAGTGCCTCTCTTCACCCAGGTGTATAAATGGGTACCGGCGAATTTACTGCTGGGGGGAAACCCTGCGATGGACTAGCATCCCATCCAGGGGGGAGTAGAAATACTCTCCGTCGCTTCATGCTACAGAATTAACCGGGATAAGTTCTGGCCTGATGGGCCACTAGGCCCGACTGCAGACTTACCTTACCTTTACCAAGTTGGGTAATACCGCTGACCACCCAGAGAAACTGTGTTCAGCCACCTTAAGTACTTGTTTTTTCGGTTTTAAAAATAGCTTACATGGTTGTCGCAACAATCAAATCATGAGAAGCGAACATAGTGCAATCGTCCCTGCATGTAGCTCGCGATATGCTGTACATTTGAAATCAGGAATGAGGTAGAATTGACGATTCAACTGAAGTTGTGATTTTTTCGAGCCTCGAGGTTCAGTTACGTTTTTCCAAGTGGATAATTTCTGTAATATTTTACTTGAAATTGCTTGTTTGTATATGTTCTTGGCAATCTGCAGAGAGGTGATGACTGTGGCGGAAAGATTACAAAGCAGGATATTTGCTGGGATGGATTCTGCTGATGCTTGGAACGAAGTTTCCGTAGACCTGGTACGCTGTGCCAAGGTAAACCCTTGAAAATATGTTTGAAACTAAGGAAAGAAACAGATCATACAGTAAAGCTACCAGAGCCGTTATTTATATGAATATGACAAAAAACATGTTTAAAAAGATATTCTTTTAAAAGTATTTTCAAATCCCTTGGCTTATTTGGTGACCTTTCAACAGGATTGACAAAAGAAGTTTCTAAGAGCTTTCTCAAGTATTTTTGGGTAGAACGTTATGTTTGTCGGTCAATACAGGATTAAATGGAAAATTAATAACCTTCTCGTTATTTTATTTCCAGGGCTACAGTAACTGTGTAATGGTGTTATATTTATTGGAGGCGATGGAGAAGCTTTCTGTTGTGAGCACCAATTTACACAGGGTACTCAAATCTCTGGCAGATTTATTCGTCCTGTATGGTATTGCTGAGAATTCAGGAAGTTTTCTTGAGGTACGTAGTTCTAACTCGTCATTCGCAATTTTCATGCAAGTATTGAGGATTTTATTATAAAGATGACGTGTTTTCAAGTTTTTGTGTATGTTTTTATCTATGTCATCGCTATTTCAGTGAAACCAAGCAAACGTTGAATTGCTGAATAGCTTGAAAGTTAATTTGTAGGTACCACAAGACTTTTTGTGTCTGAAATTCATTTTGTTGTTTGGACATGATAATTGCGTTAGACTGGCCAACATCTCCGCTTTTGAGCCATTTTTTGGGGGGGAGGGGGGTGGGCTAGAGGTCTCCTCGGGGAATTAGTTTCGTTTTACCCGGTATGCGAGCAATTTGTAGAAGATGGCATTTGTTTTCGATTTTTTCTTCTCTAGGCTGGAGTCCTCAAGTGCGGTCAGATCCAAGCCATACGGCAGCAAGTATTCACCTTGATGGAAAAACTCAGGTTTGTTCATTGTATCAAACACTTAAAGAAAGGACGTGCACATTATTACAGATTTGCAAAAGCTTTTAATAACACTAACATTTAATTTGAACTAATTGAGACTCTCTGAGCGACTCGGTCGTTATCGACCCGATGCAATACTTTAAAATTACGTCAACAGGGCGCCAAAGGTGTTCAGAAGACTCCTTTACTCCGGGCCTTGCGAAAAAATCTGTTCCGGGTTGGCAATATAACCTGTGATTTTTTGTTGAACGTACAGGCCTGAAGCAGTGTCTCTGGTAGACGCCTTTGATTATTCAGACTATGTTCTCAATTCAGCGCTTGGACGCTACGATGGCAACGTATATGAAGACCTTTTTAGATGGGCACAGAGATCAGTCTTAAATAAGGAACAGGTAAACTGTAAACAGCAGTGGAGGTGAGGGGGGCATTTTTTATGGAATGCATGGATTGTGGTTTATGTCTCGATAGGTGTACTGTTTGCATCAGAAATAGTTAATTAGCGCAAATGATAGAAATTTGGAGTAGTTTGCGTAATAAAGTTTCATACGTTTGAAACATTTCCATGTCAAACATAAGAGTAAATGAACATTTGAACATTTACTGGCTATGCCGTAGCAATATGAAATTCCCTGGCTTTTGATGTTGTGTTGGTCTCCAAAATATTCCTTCCGGCCAACCTCTCCCCCAGCTCCCTCATCTTCTGTATGCCTCTGTCCGAACGTGGGACCCCGTCCTTCCACTTGGAAGCTGCCTTACTCTCTGTCTAGTGGAGAAAGTCGTTGTTTGACTCTTGTTATTGTTTTTTCGGTATATCTAGTCAAATTCTGTTATCGCCTCATCAGGGGTACTGTCAGTGTCGTTGCTTACACGATGTACTCTCGTGTGGTGTTATTGAGTCAACTGTAATTTTATTTCAGGTGCAGCCAGGCTACTACAAGTACCTGCGGCCATTAATGAACAGCAACAAATCCAAGCTGTAGTTTAGCAGCTTTAAAAACAATAAAATATTTTAAAGTTACTGATAACCTTTTCGGGTGCCTTTCGGAAAATGTTTCGTTCGCGCGTCATTTTCTGTGAAACCATGGCTAACTTTATATCTACGGATAGATTATGAAATGTAGAATCCAAGTCTATTACAACAAAACAAGCTGCACAAAACGAATCAGCACTTGCCAGGCTATCAAAGCGAGTCGGGCGTTAGGATCTTTTTATTGGTTTCTGAGAAAATGAGCTCTGAAGATGGCCAATAGGAATTTTCTTTACGCGTCATGCAAAGGGGTGTCACAGTAGAAATATTTCGAATATTTTTAAAGCCCGACACAATGTAGTTGCTTTTCAAGTGCTGATTGATATAGTGCAGTTTGTTTTGATAATGCGGAGGCGGGCAATTATCGACGGTTTCAAGTTCGAAGGCTCGCGCGCGCTAACCGAAGCTACGATTTTTTTGCCACGATTTTTATATATATGGATTCTGCATTTTATAGTATTTCCATAGATATTTAGTTAGCCATGGTTTCACCGAAAATGACACGCGTACAAAACATTTTCCGAAAGGCACCCGAAAAGGTTATCAGGAACCTTAAGTGAAAATGATCGACGATTTTGCGATATTCGGAACACAAGTAACAAGTGTTGAGATGTACAAGTTTTGACGTGGCGTGGGTGTTGGAGGCTTTTCTTGCACGATTTCCAGTCATGGTCAAATTCGTTTCGTCAGCCGTAAGGCGACCTGACCGATCCCGAATAATTTCGCGGCGCGCGAGGAACATTTTCCGGTACCCAGGACAGTAATGAATCAACTTCTCGAGCTCATACAGTTTTATCTCCCCTTTAGTCCATTAATTGTCCTCCTTGGCTAGTTAGTTACTTTTCACGGTAGTTTATAGAATACCAGTTGACTTTTTTTTATTTTCTTGTCACCTCTGCTTATAGCACAGAGAAATTTGGCAAGAAAAACAATATAGCATAGTGTGTACAACATATAACACAGACACATAAAAAGCAGACCCTTGGGAGGGGGGGGGGGGGTACTGAGCAGGAATTTAGAAAGCAAGTACTCACTGACCATCAAAACTCTGTTTACCCATACATCAACCCTTGCGTTCATACTGCGTACAATACTCAATTTTTGTTAGTTGGTGTCATTTACATAACACAAAATACATTTGCTCACGATATATTAATCATAACCATTACAATTTCCTCACAACTGATTGGTGCATAAACTGCTGTGTTTTGCATTAATTAATCTGCAAAGTTGTAATCAGACATTGTAATCGGACAGTTGGCTGTAATCGGGCACCTGTAATCGGACAGTTACATAAGCCAATCATTTTAAATCCTGTTAGCTAAATCCACCAATCACCACATTGATTACAATCACTATAGCAACAAAAACTTCACAGCAGGGGCTTTGTAACTTTAGATAATGTGTCCACTGGAGATATTTTCCCCAATGTGAATTTTGAAATATTTTTACAAATTGTAATGTTATGGAAATTGTAATGGTTATCATTAATATATTGATAACAGGACATCGTGTCGTCCAATTCTGTCTGTAATCATACTCGTGATTAACAAATCGGACTCCCGCTTGGCGGTCGTCAGATTTTTGTTAATCACTCGTATGATTACAGACCTAATTGGACTCCACTCAGTCCTATTGCCATTATTAATCAAATGCGATTTACCTTCTCTTTTTTATTCCGCCCCACGGAATGAGGGTATTAAATATTTTGGTGTTTAAATAAAGCTGATCTATCACAGTTCTCTGCCTCTAGTATGTCTTCCTTGACAAAGTCTGAAGTGTCAGACGTTCTCTCGCCCTAATCCCCTGAGGCGCAGTCGACCAGAACTCGCCCGCGCTTCAGGGGGTTGGGACGGGAAGACGTCTGACAATTGAGACTATGGCCTTTTGTGAGAAAGTTACGATCATGACACTAGTTAGGGTATTCATCAAACTAATAATCCGTCAAAAAAGAGTAGCTCTTCATTAGGTTTGTTACGCGCTCTTTTTGGTCCGAGTTCCAAACGACGTTGTTTCTTGTGACTGATGGAGCTGCAAACAAAATCCTGTCGCATTTTTCGATGTAATCGTCAGTACACGTGACCCCTAAATGATCGCACAACTTGTGGAGTGCTTGTTTGGGCCTTAAGACTGTTTCACGTCCTGGAATATCGAGAACTGCATCTCCGTACCGTTCCCTGACGCGTTGTTTAGCGTCTACCATTTTAAAATAGTAGTTGATGGCCATATCTAAGACTGATGTATTGTTTACCTGTTCAATAGCAAACAAGAAATACAACTTATTTTTATAGACGGCAATAATAATAAAACAAAACAATTGATTCAAATGACGATAGTTACTAGAACTGCTATGAAGTCAAACAATAACAATTATTATTTCTCTATTAATAAATGGGTTAGAAGGAGAAAAAGGCGTTATATGCAAAACCCTCTCTCTCTCTCGCACTTATTGGTTTGTAAAACAAACAATAATACACTAACGAAAAACCTAAAAATTGTATAAACTACAACGCCAGTGTAATAAAGCTATAAAAGGCGGGATGTCCTTGTGATTCTTTAACCATTGACTCCTAAATTTTATATCACAACCTTGTATTGTTTACAAATTTTAGTTAGCCAACCATGATTAACGCATTGACTCCTAAACCGGCCGTGGCAGACCTTGACCTTTGTTCCGCTTCTGACGTCATCAGCTTTGACCAAAGTAGGAGTCCAAATTACCCCAGTTCTGCAGGAGGGAAAGAGCTTTCAAAATGATACCCAGATTATATTGATTGGGCTAATGAACTTGGAAAGAACGAGGAAAGGAGAAAGGAAAAGCGAAAAATAAAAATAAAGAAATCGAGAAGCCTAAAGAGTTTGGTCACTTTCTCGTCCAAAATTTTCATTTGTGCGCATGCCCGAGCTAAAATGTCGTTAAATGCGATGCTAGCGAAAAACCTGACATGTCTATTTTGCAAATGCATTTCGGGGACATTTGAAGCATGTTTAGCCAATAGCTGACAAGAAAATGTTCAAAATGTCTAAAAGACACGTTTTTTTTTCAAAAATCTCCAGGAGTCAATGGTTTAAGGAGCTTCAGATCTCAGTGATGCCGGCCCACGGTCCTTTCTGTACCGCTTTTAGCCACTGGATCATTTGCACGAGGAACAAGTGGCTCTGAGACTCATCATGTCTCAAGTCTAACAAAGGAAGTCCAATCGCATCAGTTATTTTAAACTTATCTACGAAAAAGGGATTTTGAAACGGTCGGCGTGATTGGATTCCCTTTGGTAGATTCCTTTCATTCTATTCAATCAAATCATGTGTCCCCAGAACCACTCGTTACTCGTGCACAGGCCCAGCCGGCTAAGAGGAACAAACCCCCGTGGAGACGAGGAACCAAATTAACCAAATGATAAGCAGGATAAATATTTATTATTAGTACTGGTAATAGGACTGAGTGGAGTCCAACTCGGTCTGTAATCATACGAGTGATTAACAAAATTGGACGACCGAGTAACAGGAGTCCGACTTCATTAATCACAAGAATACCAAATTTCGAGGAAAACTTCCGTAAAACAAAACCTGTTGACGATCAATCATCACTGTGATAAAAAGCGATGTTTGAAATTGAAAATTCTAGGAATATCAAGAGTTTCAGTCGTATGCAGCACGCAAACCTTGTTATTGGACACTTAAGCTGCGCGCGGTCCAATTTGGGAAAAAATAGGTCGTGATCAGAACCAATCAGATTCGAGAATTTTGTTATAGTTATGATTAATGCGGTTATGATTTGTCCTTCAAAGCGCCGCATAACCACAGCTTTTCTAGCTGCAAAACGGGCTTCATTGACAATTTGTTGACAACTAAAAAAATATCCTGCTCAATCTTGTGGATTGTGGGCGATATTCCGAGTGATTTCGCAGGATGATTGTTAAAGATCAGTTACTGAATAATAACAGACTACCAAGGATAAGTCTAGTGCTTAAAGTTAGCCTAATAATCTTACTTTAATTCTGTGTTGATACCCTCCTTGCCACAAGCCTGGCACATGGTACCGGAAAAACTGTTGCTCAGGCAACAGAGAAATGTTGGCACGAATCCCAAAAACAGCCTGTCTCATGGAAAGGTGGTGAAGGTCGTAAAATAGTTGATATTGAAGTAGATTTTTATTTCCCCGTCCCAACGACAGATATTGTTCCCATCTTTGCATCAAATCGTACTCGTGTGGGATAATGATCTCCGGGTGAGCATCCAATATGGCGACCACTAAGCTGTAACTGTACGAGGGTATCCAATGAACATTACAAATGTCTCCACTCCATCTATAATGTATCTTCTATCCAATAATCTATCCATCTATAATCTGAACAGATTCTCGGAGAGGGAAATGAAAGTTGTCTCCTCCGAAAAAAAAGAAGAAATCGGATTTATTTCATTACACTGGTTCTTATTATGTATTTAATATCCAGGATTACAAAATTCATACACCTTATTCCGAAATGGTTGCCATCTTAAAATTATTTTGTTGGTATTCAAATTAGCCCTTCTTGCCTCGATTTTAAGCTAAAAAATCAATAGAATATTTTATCTTGAACGAGGAGACAAGGGAAATTTATATGTGCATAAATTAGCGGCCATTTTTGGAAGAAGGTGTATTCATGCCCACAACTAACTTGACTGACTGCCTGATTGATTGATTGATTGATGGATTATTTATTGATTATTGATTGATTACTGATTTATTATTGATTGAATGATCATATATTTGTATATAGCTTGACACTGTAATGACTGCAGCATGAATTCCGGCCGCCGATATTCAATGTAAAACCAATCCATCCGTCATTGTTCTTATCATTTTTAGGCATGGTCCGAAGCCTTGAGGTCACTCTGCTATCGAGTAGGACATGATCTCTCTGTGAACGTATTTCTGGATTTTACAGAAACCTAGATTTTCTATTTGGCTGCTGATAATATAAATAACCAGAACTGAGTAAACCACAAACAGTGATACAACCAGCACCCAGACTTTCATCATGGAAATTGTTTTTGAATGAAAAGAAAGGAAACGAAAACTAAGTTTTGATCGGCATGTTAAGATAACAAATATTGGGAACGGTTTCAGTTCCACCTTAAATCCAGTACAAGCACTTTTAAAAGCTACAGTTCAGGATATTTTAAACAGATGGTATTATATCAATAATTATATTATTAATTATGTTATTTGTAACGTCATTTGATAAAAGTGGTAGCACTGACCCGTCAAAGTATATAAGAGCAGCTGAAAACTGTTGTGAGCCACCTTAACCGATTAAACAAGAAGTTCCAGTATTTTTCAAGCTTGTCAGATACTCACTCGCACGGTAAGAACTCTTCTTGGCGGGTTTATCAGTGTGTTATTACCATTTATAATAAAGATAGGATTCTGCACGCGCTCGGGTTGGTCAAAAACCCATGTTTCATCAGAGTTTATATAATAACCCAATCAATGCGCGCGCTCTGATTGGTCAATCAGCTATGGTTTATTGTGCCAGTAAACTCATGGAAAAATCGCGCGTCTTCTGAATTATTATATAAAAGCAATAGACCACAAGTTTCTATGGTTCTTGGCTGATAAACCACTTGGGATGTTGGAAGAACACTCGAAGAATTCGTAAATCACTCGCCTGCGGCTCGTGATTTACAAATTCTTCTCGTGTTCTGCCAACATCCCGCGTGGTTTATCAGCTTATAAACCATAGAAACTTGTGGTCTATTGCTTAAATAACACATAGAAAAAGTGTGTTTTATTGTTTTTCGCCAGCTTTGCTCGAGTGAAAAGATTCGCAAGAGATGACGGAGAACATTTTCTATGAATAAATTCCCGACAAAAGTCTGAGTAAAGCTTCAGAAATTGTCGAGGAAGCTTCTAAGTTTGAGAGGAAAGTGAAAGAAGCGAAAATTTAATTTAAAAATTGCTTCAGTTTATCGATGGTGCGTAGTTTGTTGTTTTTACTTGCGGAGTATAAAATCTATATCATAAAGCAAATAAAGAAGCCTAGCTAAGCCATGTATTGTACTGTCATAAAACACTCTGGCCACGGTTGTTCAAAGAGTGGACAACTCTATCCACTGGATAAATCACTATCCAGTGGTTAGTGCATTTTGTGTTGCCAACACTTATTCACTGGAGAGTGATTTATCCGGTGGATAGCGTTATCCAACCTGGGCCTGTACATTTGAGAACACTCGTGAAATGTGGAAAACATTTGCCTGCGTCTCGTCTTTTCTACATTTCCCTCGTGTTCTGAAAAGCCCGTCATGTTTTATGACAGTATAATACATGGGTTTGGCTTCTTTATTTGTTAAATAGACGTGGAAGTCTCGGCTATCTCGAGGTTTATTTCAAATTAAGTGGACATTAGTATTGCATATCTGTTACAGTGTGAATCATTTTACACTAGCACCGCAAAACTACATACACGAAACTTAAACTGCAAGAAAAAATATCCATTAAATTTGTTTTGTGTAAATAAGTAAAAAGTGTATAAAATAGCTTACATTGTACATTTTATTGCATAGCGTGACAGGGAAGTAAATTGATATAACGAGTACAGGCACCGTCAATATTTCTATCGTTACATTAATTAACACTGAAATGTCTAATAAAGGAATTATTTTTTTATTGTTTTTCAAAATTATGACTTCAACCTTTTAGAGTACCTTTGAGCGTTAAAAAGAAATAAGAGGGCTATAGATAACCTGTTAAACCGGTCTGCTGTATTACAAATAAAAGATCGCAGGAAATGTGTCGCCCTGGTTTGCATGTTCTTTACCCGGAAAAACTGCGTGAAATAATGGTTTGAAAAATACATACAGAAAATTGTTAAACCCACTCGCGTCACAGTTAAGGCTTCGTTTACACGGGACCGGACTGGAACCGACCGTTTGGAACCGATCCGGGTGTTTACACGGGATCTTTATGAAACCGATCCGGGTGTTTACACGGGTTCTTTATGGAACCGGTCCGGGTGTTTACACGGGATCTTTATGGAACCGGTCCGGGAGTTTACACGGGATCTTTATGGAACCGATCCGGGAGTTTACACGGGATCTTTATGGAACCGATCCGGGAGTTTACACGGGATCTTTATGGAACCAATCCGGGAGTTTACACGGGATCTTTATGGAACCGATCCGGGAGTTTACACGGGATCTTTATGGAACCAATCCGGGAGTTTACACGGGATCTTTATGGAACCGATCCGGGAGTTTACACGGGATCTTTATGGAACCGATCCGGGAGTTTACACGGGATCTTTATGGAACCAATCCGGGAGTTTACACGGGATCTTTATGGAACCGATCCGGGAGTTTACACGGGATCTTTATGGAACCGATCCGGGAGTTTACACGGGATCTTTATGGAACCAATCCGGGAGTTTACACGGGATCTTTATGGAACCGATCCGGGAGTTTACACGGGATCTTTATGGAACCGATCCGGGAGTTTACACGGGATCTTTATGGAACCGATCCGGCACGGATCCAATCTGACTGCAAAACAACAGGTCCAGTTTTGGATCCGTTCCGGACCGGTTCAAGAACGGCCCCGTGTAAACAGAAAGCCTACCCGGTCCGATTTTCGGCCACGGATCCCTTTGGGACCGTTTCGAACATGTAAACATAGCCTTAGTATTTTAAGATTTTAAAATTTACATCTCCATCATTCGACAATATTGGTCTGTCTTCTTTCGAGTTGATATGCAACCGATTATTGTTGGCTCCAAAAAAATAAATTTATAATCAGGATGTACTCTCTTCTACTGTCATGGTACCATATTTTGCCTTACCTTTAAAGTTCCCATTTATCGATTTCGCAAACTTCTGTCGATTATTAATTATTAGAGAATTTAAGGAAAAATAGGAATGTTTTCGACTCAAAGTTTCCAACCGATAAGTAAGCCATATGGTTGACAACAGAAATCTATATGCGTAATAGGAATGACACGTTTTAATAATTTGAATTATTTAAAATGCATAACTTCTTTCTTCGTTATTTTAGTATATATATAAAAGGTTATAACTTAAGCGCTATTCTTAATTTTAATCACACATTCTGCAACAATACCACTATTCGGTTAGCGTCATGTTTTTAAACATTTCATTAAATGAACGACCAGGTTCACAAACAAAATCACCATACCATATTTATCAATAATGTGAACTTTCGAAGAGTTCTGACTCAATCTTTATAACTGAGGAATATGTATACAATGTATACATTTATTCGTAAAAATCACGATGTTGAATTTTGATATTTTATTGCTAGTTCACAGCATCGGATCACGATGATCATCAATAATTAAAAGCCCTAGTTTTGAAACGGATACGTTACTAAACGAAATAAGAAATGTCTTAGTCCCTAGGAAAAACTACGACCATGCGACCTATCGTGCGCTAATTCTTCATTAGATTATCAAAGTGATACTGTAACACCTTCAATAAATTATTTTATAAACATAGAATATACATGGTTAGGCCTTTCCCGATTGCGCTGAGCACCTTTTGAGCACTTTTTTTAGTTTGGAGCACTATTTTGCATTTTGAGCACCCTTAAGCACTTTTTCGCACTTTGGGCAACATTTGAGCAATATTTCACATTTCGAGCAAATTTCGAGCAGCATATGTCTTCTGAAACATTTTAGAGCCAAAACTGTGTGTCGCTCGCAACGAGAATCGTGTTCCAGGTCATAAATTTGAATAACTAATGATGTTGTCAAGAATAAAAGACCGTTGTCATGGAAAGGCACGTGGAATTATCCTTGCGTGAGAACAGAAGTTTCTGATTGGCTGATGTATCATGTGTGTGTCATCTCAAATTTCTCAATCATCTGATGTCTAGGGGTGCGTTCCTTTGGGGTGATCCGGATCAGGATCAGTGATCCGGATCACCCCAAAGGAACGCACCATAGGCTTTACACAACTAAAAATTGACATATTTACGAAAAGCTTTGAGGTAACTGTTCACAACTTTTAGCACTTTCTGAGCACTATTTTGAGATTTTGAGCACTTTTTAGCCATATTTGCCAGCATTTTTTTAGGATTTTACCAGCGCAATCGGGAAAGACCTGACATGGATAAATACATGGGTGAGCGCAGCGAAATTTTTTTATTTTAAACATGTTTTGACGAAGTTTTTACCAATTTTCTGAAGATTTCCAATCATTTTCCGAAGATTCTAAGAATGTTTTCCAATGGTCACACGTACGTTTCCGAATATCTTCCGAAAATTACCAAATGTTTCCGAATATTTCCGAAATTTGTCAAGGATTACCGAAGATTTCCGATTTAGAACCGAAGATGCTTCGACTGTACACCAACAAACGTGAAGTCGATCTGATATCACACACCTAAAACATGTAAAAAACATGTAGAAACAAACATGTAAACTTCGTGTTCAATTAGCGGGCGAAAATACTTAAAAAGCCTAAATTAAAACCTAACGTCAAAAACTTGAAAACTTGTTTAGTTGCCTCTTTCTTCATGCTTCTGCAAAGCATCACAACATTTTGTCTAGCTGTACCTTTTACTTATTGTCAGTCTAGCCACGGAAATTCAGCCCTTACAACGACGGTGCACGCAATAAGTAAGAGCGTCGAATTAGAAAGCATAGATTTATTTTGTGACAAACCCTGGATATAGATCTGTTCTTGAGTTAAAAAGCGAATTTTCAGTTCCTTTGAGATGGCCAAAAGAAAATTGTCAAGTTCAGGCTCACAGCAGCAAATTTACCAGTTTTTCACACGGTAACCTTAAATTGTTTTTTATTATTATTTTTGTTACTTTTCTAACTTGCACCTCTTCCAAATCAGCTTAGTTTGTTGTCAAACAAAATACCACCAGATTTATGTCTTGGCTCTAATGAACGTTCTCTACGAAAAGCCCGTTGACTACGATGCTGTGGTTCAGCTTTTTGCGAAAAGATATCCTCGACGAACGCTTCTTGTCTATCCCGTCGAAATAAAGTAAAGTGTAGTATAGTTTTATCGTAGTTTTATTAATGCAAATTCGCATGTTTTTACACAGCTTTGTTATATAGTTTAACATTAAACAAGAGATGTTATATATTGTTATATAGTTTAACATTAAACAAGAGATAAACACGCTGACTCTGCCTCAGAATGGCGGAAATCGGGTTTTCCGAGGATTTGAAATTTTAAAATTTTCCAGAGGAGGATGCCCCCGGACCCCCTAAGGGGCGCCGCCTTCGGTGGCCGCCTTTTATCGAACCCCCTGTCCTAAAAACCTGGATCCGCGCCAGAAAGAACTGCAGTTTATATAATAAAAAAGAATATTTTAATCACTAGGTGCCCCATTGGGTGACAAATAAAGGACAAAAAAAACAGAAGACAGTGACGCTGTATGGTTTATTCTTGAATTTCCAATATACAGCGTGCACTTGACAAATTTCTACATCGTTGCCGACCGTTCGACGGCTTTCGAAGAAGAAGCCATGTATGAAAATACCAGCAGATCTCCAACTTATCTCTTTCACATATACGATTTTTGTAACTGTTTAGTTATAATACTAGCGCGCAGCCCCATGCCTCAACCTGTTGCTAACATACAGCACAGCTTTTCTTGCAGTTGATAAGCATGTATGTAGGGTTTGAAGTACAGTAACCCAGTGATGCCCATGCGTAGCAGTCTTCATTTTTCACCCAATTCTCACATCCTGTAAAGAAGAGGAGAACAAACAAAAGATTTTCTGTCACCTCAGTATGAATGAATGAATGAAACTTTATTGAACACTCCACTGAGGGGCTTTTTGGTGATCAATACATCATATTAAAACCCTATGATAAAATAAATTACTATATATAAAAGAAACGATATTTAAAAGGGCGAAAATTAATGATAAGAAATATAATATCTAAATGTCTAATAACGTTTTCTTAACAATAGCATACTATTGCCAAACAATAGCATAGGGGAATCCTTGTTTAGAGCATTTGCCTCATTGGCATAAGAATTTCAGCGTCTGATCGAATTAAAAAAAACAATTCTGAATATTGAAAGAACATGGCAAAATTAGGTTTATCTATAAATTTGATCCCGCTGTTTTAAAACCTTTTCTGCGATCGAGTTTTAAAAACTAAAAATTTTACAAAGAATGTATGGGCTCATTAGAACTTTTGCCACCTATAATTTTTGCAGTTTCCTGCAATATTACATATATAAAAAACTTGAAAATTTCACCTATTATTCAGTATTTTCACAGGTTCAATAAATATCGATTTGTATGGAGCATGGTGCCTTTTCTAAGCAAAGTTGTATGCTAAAGGAAAAAGTAAACAAGAACGTCAACACGAACCTCCCGAAAAGGAGATAACGATTCTCAAGTTCGAAAGTTTAATTCTCGCTGCTAATTACCGTCCCCATGCTGGATGACATTCCCACTCCCAGACTTATTAAGACAATATTCCCGATCATTCAATGGCTCTTTAATGAATGAAGTAAGTTGGCTTCATTTCCCAAATCCACTTGAAATTAACACCAAATAAATACTAATCTTCAATTTTTAATGGCAATTATCGCGTAAGGACCCATAACGCGATTTGTGAGTGGAATGACAACGATTTTTTGTCAAGGGTTTATGTGTTGGGGTCTTCACAATATATTCTATTCCAAAATTAAACTTGCAATTACTGCTATCTTCTTACCGAACACGTTTTGAAACATATGAATTTCTCAGTTTTAAGATAAAAGGATCCCTGTGGATGCTTCAATACCATTTTTGAATAAATTATTTATTAAAGGTTTGTTTAATATCCTCTTTGATACTTCATTAGATTTTTCTTACGGCACGATCGGCAGCATGTTTCCATCATGTACAGAGGGTTATTGCCGCACTCCCCAAGTTTGGCCCACGAAGGACATGAAGAATCAAGGTCTTTGCAGCCTGTAAAGAATATTAAAGCAAAAATTATTTCAAAATTATCATCAATAATGATACGACACTAATGCAGGTAATATTGAAGAAAATCAATCGTAAATTCACTACTTTAATGGAAACCCTATTGTTGATTCGCAGGAATCCCCATACGCCATTAATCAAAATTGTTCGTGTATTATAGGGCAAGCCTGTATGCGAAAAACTAAACGATTTGAAAATATATATATATAAATAAATGAATTCAGAATATATAGATTTGCTCTAATCAGGCCAGTAATTGTGGCTTGTGCTATCAATATAACTAGAAATAGTTCTCACTATAGCTGCGTCCGCCTGTTTTTAATTTCTTAATATCTTTTGACACAAATACTAACGTAATTTGTCCTGGTACCAAAGAAATTTTTGCCCTTGACTTCATGTAGGCTTCAAGTCAAATCACGTCAAATCCGAGCTGTTGTTGCTTTTATCTCGCTCAATTGTTGGTTCCAAGTCAGGACAAGTCTGAGAGCTGTTTTATAGACTTCAATTATTTCAACCTTGGCTGAAGTTAGAAATTATTTGTTCGCTTGAAAAAGTCCTGCGAAAACAGAGGAATTTGTTCAAACTGAGACAAATTTGTGAACAATCGGATATCCCACACTTTTGTATTCGACGACTTTTACTCTCGACCCACTCGACAGAAAATCTCGACTTCGTACGCAACGAAAGCGATCATATACTCCAGGGAAGCCGCGGTTCTACTGTAAAGCTGCAATTACTTCAACGAGCTGAAAAGCTACCCAAGATCCCCTTGTGCGCCTACTGAAAAATTAACAGAGACTACCGTGCGCGCCTAGTTTTTTTCAAATCGAGAAATTTTCCGTACTTCCAATACGGTTAACAATACGACACGACATACGCGGGGAACTCTAGGGTGCCTCCTCGGGTTTGGGGCAATGATAGTGTCAAACAGAAAGTCTTATTAATTATGATTTCAATAAGGCTTCTCAGTTAAGGAACCAAATTAATTAATAGCTCCCTTGAGAAGCTGAAAGCCGAATTAACTAGGCAGATGGTTTAGGATTATCCAAAGACCTCCGCCAATTGAAGCTATTCTTGCTGGATCGGTTTATATGGATCATACTCCACCCCCAACCCCACTCCTCCAAAAAACACATAATAATAAAGTAAATTTACATAAAAATATTCGACCGTGTAGTGTCATCGTCCGGGTGAGGGTGGTCCTGAGAAGGACTGTTGTCAGTGACAGGGACTGACGGTTGGACAACCTGAGCGGAAGTCATTATCAGAGTCATGTGAAGAGTTGTTTGTCAGTCGAAGTCTGGTTCGTGAAAACTGATAACATCACAGCTTAACTGACCAATCAGTTTTCACGAACCAGACTTATAACATTCGACTGACAAACAACTCTTCACATGACTCTGATGATGACTTCCACTCAGGTTGTCGAAACATCAGTCACTTTCACCGACAACAGTGTTTCTCAGGACTACCCTCACTCGGACAATCAAACTACACGATCGACTGTTACCACCGGGGTCAAACCATTTACTTTTAATAAAAATATTGCCGCTTGCTTATATGCAAGTATAACCTGTCACTACAATGCTTACATCATTTCTATTATTCTAGCTTTCAAAGTCATCGTTTACAAATTATATTATCTTCCTGAACACGATTACCTAACCATTTATCGAGGGCGGTGTGGCTGTTGTCTTACTGAGCATACTGTTGAAGACTTAAAAGAAAAAGCTGACATACCGCACACTTTACAGCTCAACTGACAGTCCGCCAACATGTAGTCAGAGTTTGTCTCACAATAAGCCCCTGCCGACCATCCTGGACAGCTGCTAGACTCGTCCTTGCATCCTAGAATTTATATTAACATATGGTTTGTATTACACACACAGTTACCTGTTAACCCAATCCAGAGCGGGGGATTTTGAAGTTTCCATGGCAACCGATTTTTGACAGCTTTCTTCAAAAAAGTCGCATTTTTGGTTTTAATCTTTTATTTTTTCTGTTTTATGTTGTAATTTTAGTTTAAACTCTTAATTTAGCAACAATGTATCATATTAGATATTATTGAAAGTCTTTAATACTAATTTGGGCTAAATATTAATTTTCAAAATGCTAAAATCCAAGACGGCGGGAAAAATTTATAATCAGGCCATTTCTCTCTGTAATACCATTATTGCCGTGTAGTTTAAGTAAATTAAGTTTTACCGTCTTCTAACTTTAATTTATAGGTGATTCATGAAATAAAGGAGTTTAAAGAAATTTAAAATGGCGGACCCAAGATGGCGACTATTTCAGCATTGAAGACGTCATTATCAATATGACGTCCGCAGTGTTGCCTATGGCAACCAAAGCTTAGCAAATAAGTAAATATTCATTAAATAGTATATCAGCCAAAAATGACACAAATGGACGAAATATTATGTCATTATATGACTATAAAGCATCTATAGATATTAGATTTAGTGCATCATCCTATGTTAATTTGATATTGATAACGTAAGCAGTTTTCAAGTTACAAAGGGGCCCCCGGCCCCAGAAGGTTAAAACAAGCCCGATCTGGAAGGGTTAACGTATGCGGTCTTGAAATGCATCAACAGTTATGGCCATAAGCAATAGCAATAAGCATTTTCTAAATAAGTTTATTTACCACAGAGTCCACAGCTTTTCTTGCAGTTATCCAACATCCACGGATTTGTTTGACAGTAGCCTTGTATTGCCCACTTTGGACAGTCAATCGGGTCACTGTCAGCGCAGCTTATCGCTGGGCAAATAAAAAATTATCTTACTTTGTCGTCTTTTGCCTGGTTGCAGCTAACTAGACCCAGGGAACGAGAACGTATTCGATCTGAATACGCAAGCAATAAAACATAATTTTCATTTTCACTCAAACAACTTCAAATGGGTGCCAGAAATGCAAGAATATGATAAAAATAATACCATTAGCAATTGTGAGACAAAATCTAAATAAAATATTTTTCGAACCTTTAAACAGCCATAAAATCTTGCTCTTTAGTATTAACGGATTTAACATTCGTACTATTTTAATCGGGCCTTTACGAGGTAGGAAATTATTCGTTGGGTATCTAAATAGCGAGGTACGGTGGCCTAACGGCTAGTGCGCTGGACTCTGGATCGGACGGGCCGAGTTCGAGCCTCAGCCGGTGCACTATGTTGTGTTCCTGGGCAAGACACTTCGCTCTCACAGTGCCTCTCTCCACCCAGGTGTATAAATGGGTACCAGCGAATTTACTGCTTTGGGGTAACCCTGTGATGGATTAGCATCCCATCCAGGGGGTAGTGAAAATACTCCCAGTCGCTTCATGCTACGGAAACCGGGATAAACTCCGGCCTGATGGGCCACTAGGCTCGAGCTCGACGCAGATGTTACCTTAACTTATTTTTCTAAAGAGAAAGTGTCCTATTAAAACCAACAGACTTAATTCTTATTCTACACGAGAGTGTTTTTGTTTTTTATAAGTTTACAAGCAAGGAATGTGATTCCTTTATCAAGTACATACGACACGAGTTGCAGCTCCTTGGGCAAAAGTCTTTCATCCATTGTTCGTTGCTCTGACAATCGCCTTGGCTAGCCCACGTTGGACATCCACTGTAATAGACATCCTGACAATCTAAACAATTCAGTAAGGGAGAATTTTAAGGTGGTTCAATCGAGTACGTTGCTATGGTAACTCAAATTTCTATAAAACTTGCTCCATCCAAAACTTTCATCTTTCGCTAGTGAAGCTGGAGTTATCAATTTCCAGGTCGATTAATTATAATATCTGCAGTCATAAACCCGATTGATCCTACATAACCTACGGCTAACACCTACTTGCATGTTTCTAATGTTTTACCTTTTGTACTTCATACCTACCGGTATTCATGTTTAACCGTTCAGCGTATGATTGACGCAATGTTGATGGTTGTAAAATCCAATTACAACGTACATCAGTATATTCGGACACAACTACTTACTGCTATTCCATGTCTCCGTATGTTCCTAGGTTTTCAATCATTGTTCCATCATTTCAAAAATTATACCTACTACGCAATGGTTCAGTATACTAACCGCAACTTCCAGGGTCAATGTAAACGTCGTCAATAGCAATATCAGAGTAACCTGTATTACCAACAATGGCTTCAAATGTCAACTGGAATTAAAGGAAAAGATTTGTTGTTTGTTGTCACGTCATATCGCTCAATGTTAGACTGTTATCCCTTTAATTGCATGTCTCGACTGGACCTCCAGGCAACTTCATTTACTACTTGGCCTGCAGCTACTGTACCCAGGATGTATGGATTACAGTACGTATCATGTTATTGCTTGTGTGCAGGAATAAATTAAAAGAAGATTGCGCACTACTTGAAACCGCGACTGACACAAAGTGAAACAAATGGATGACCTCATTTACAAACCTGTTAAATTAGTTGTATGTTAATGAGGATCTCTATATGGTTGATAAGATCAAGGCAATAGGCAATGACATCATTCCCTCCGCACGTTAATGAGATTCCAGTGCACTGAATACAATAGCCTATGAAGTCATCTATTTAATGTATCCTCTGAACGCTATTGAGATTCCTCCGCATAAAACAGCCTAACTAATTAAACTAACCAAGCTAACAATAGAACATTACACCACCCACAAGTCAATCTTTCAATTATGAGATCAAGATAATAGCCTATAACGACTGGTAACGTTGGTAACGTTACTTATTCCTCAAACCACAAACGAGATTCATGCCCCTCGTCGGTGAGGCCTCTACCACTATTACTTTTGAATTATGTTTGCTTGAGATAGCACCATGAAACATGATAGCCTAAATTTCACACATCGTTATCTGTTTGTCTGAAATTCTGGCTAAAAATAGGACAGATCATGGGGAAAAACTCAAAAATATAAATGATTATCCCTGTGTAGCCGTTGGGTGGGAAAATCAGTTATAAGCCTCGGCCTTTGTGGAACTAATACGCACCCTGTATCTGACATCAGTTTCAATAGTTTTTGATGCTTTTTTCCAGCCCAAGCCTTTATCTCCATTCTCGTAAAATATGAGATATGACGTCTTTCTTTCCTTTTCAATATGCACCTTCAGTTGTCCCATGGTACCACCATACATGTAGTAAAAGAACTTGAGACACTGAGCACCAGACACTGGGTTTAGCCACGAACTGATTAGTTTAGCATTGTGATTTGCCTGTGCCGGAGCAGATGAGTCAACATACAGATAATAGCCACTCACGGCGGTGTCTTCTACAGTATGAAATTAGGAAATAAACACAGTGAGTGCGGGAATGTACTGACGGAGTCTTTGATTACATTCTTTAAATGCTCATTTAGCATTTGCACAAGCAACACATATTCTTGGTTTGCAAGTGACGACATCCATCCCATGTTAGCTCATGTTGGATGACACGAACAAAAGATTTCTGGTAAGCCTCTTTTGTTTTTTTCATCCAACATGGCCGCCACGCTTATTGTCATTTGAATCTCTCGAGATTGGTTGCAAACCGGTAATGTCGTCAAATATTCTACGACAGGAATGCTACTTTTGAGATAATTATGAAAGGGAAAGCAGCTAAGCCTATTGGAGGCCCGGGGCCAACTACGTTCCGATTTGTGCTTATCGAAAGAGCTTGTGCAAAGGCTGCGCTGGTTAGAAAACCGGGCCCTCTAGCCTGGGTGGCGGGCTATTAGAAAGGAGAGGGACCTTATTACATGAAAATTTTTGGGACAGTTTAAGGTGCCTCGATCGAACAAACTTTGTAATAACACCTCAGGAACTAATACGATTTTGTTGTATTTTAACACCTTAAAACTTCACAGAAAATTTTCTCGAAATCGCTCTTATAAAATTTTGTTCAAATTTGGCAGACCTCAAGAAAAGTACGCCAGGTTAAAGATCCAGGAAGGGTTTTCCAAAATTATCCCTTGATGACAGGTTATTCGGTCTCGAGTAAAGTGGGACATGACGTCACTACGTTGTTATGGTAACTCCGATAACGATAAAATTAACTTCATCTGAAATTTTGATCTTTCTCTAGTGCACCTGGAGCAACTGATTTTCTGTCGGATTCTCTATGGTGGTACACTAGCTGCTCAAACTTGAAAGGTATCGTCACTCGAAAATCTGATCGAGCCACCTCAATTTAGCGAATTTAGCGAGTTTTCAAAAAAATCGCTTAATTAAAATGTACCAAAATTAAGTGTCGCTAAATTAAAGTGAGTACAATATGAAATTCTGCAATCTGGTCCGTTTGACACGATCACGCTATTTTACGGTTAATTATGACGGTTATCGTATGTGTACGTGTACATTCAGCTTCACACAACTAAAATGGATTATTCGCCCGTATTAAATTTGGCGTTCCCATGTGGACTACGCGCTTTCCACATTTATAAAGAGCTGTGGAATCCTAGACTAAAAGAAAAGCTTGGCACAATTCACAAGGGAAATAACATCTTAAAATGATGCCGTAATTCGCCAAAAAGTTTTACCTTGTGAAATCGCGAAAATTAAGTGATTATGTTCCAAAGTTTACGAAAAATCGCTAAATTAACACAGATTTTTCAAAATCGCTAAATATTTTCATGTGATAAGGCAATTAATTTGTAACAATAATTATCTAAATTCTTGCCCCCGCCTCGTTTAGCTTTACAACTATTTGATGGGCTAGCAATATATTGTAAAAAATCTTTAATGTTAAATAAAATTGAGCCGAATTAGCGAGAAGCATCCCATTCACACCGCGCAGCGTGCGTCTCTTTGATCCTGTTTCGACCTCTGCTTGCTTTCCCTTCTACTTCCCTTTTCGAACCGACTACTATACAGCCTAAGAACCTTCCTTTTAAACCGTGCAAGGCCGAAAGCTCTAAGAAACTGCGGCCGATCAAGTGAAGACCTTGCAAATTTACCTATGAAAATTAAACTTTGAAATGAACTTCATTAAGCATAAACTTCACAATCGTTGTAATTACCAAACGTGTGATCCGAGTGAGGGCCAGTGTTCACTGTCGCGGTGTATCCTTTATGCCTTTGCCAATCCAGTGAGTCACCATATTCGTTCTTCCACATTCCCATGCCGGATTCGAAATCAGTGTCATCAAACTCTGTAAAAGAGCAAAAGGAAACAACACCTTAAAAATTTCAATCGCCCCCAATACAGTGATTTAAAATTGTTATTTTTAGCTAACATACATTAAAAGATATAATCACTATTACTTTATCTAGAAGGACACACACTGTCGTGTGTGTAGAAGTTGACTTGCAAAACAATTCTGGATAATGCCAACGAGTCCCTTATTCTGGGAAATTCGTTTTCACCCAATTGACTCCGCAGGAAAATTCCGTTAACAGCATTGACCGGTTTTTAAGGAATAGGCCATTCAAGCTATTCTATTTACAGTTGGTGCATAAGACTGATTTTCCTCACCAAGGAAACATCTTTTCTTAACACAACCTTCTGCTGTGGTTGATGACCCTGGGCAGTATAGACCTCCACGCATAGGTTTTGGATCATCGCATTTTCGAGACCTCGTTCTATGACCATCACCACATTCGACAGTACAATCCGACCATTCCGACCAGCGTCCCCAGTGTCCGGTGATAGCTAAAGCAGACCAAGAAAGAATGAAAGGTGACTTGATATATGCTCGATCATGTAATAGGTTTCCCACAGTAAGATATAAAGATGCTCCCTCCAATACATGGCCATCTTAGTTAGCTAAAAATAGCGGTCAACTCAGTTGCGAATCCATTGTTTCAATGCAGGTCGTTTTGTATTTGATTTTGGGGAGCGCTCGCCTCCCACTAGGACTCGTTCGATTCACGAACCTGGTGTCATATGCGGGTTGAGTTTGTTGTTGGAGCTCTCGTCCTTGTTCGAGCGTTTTTCTGCGGGGTTCCCGGGTGTTCCTCCCTCCACAAAACCGACGTCGACACTTCTAAATTCCAATTCGATCAGGAATTCGTCAGTCGCAAGTCTGTTCATTCTACTCTCGTTAAGCAAAGTCGATTTTTTTGTTTGTTAGTTAGGATCCAGTGTTTATTATAAATGTTACATGTTCACTTGTGGTCAGGACCAAGGCATAGTTTTCTTTTGCAAGAGACGTTGTTTAGCATTGTTCGAGGCTGCATAATACATTTCTTCTAAGGTTTTACATGCTTGACACGTTTTATATTATAAACCTGAGTGAGTCAATCATCAAAAGGGAAAGAAATAAAAGCTCCATAAAATTTCTAGCCAACTAAGAAAATGTTTTGTTTTTGTCGGGTATTTCCTGTCAATGAATTAAAGGGGGGGGGGGGGGAGAACCCTAACAACAAAACGGTTGCTATAGATGACTTCTAACTATCATATCATGGGTTCCCTTTCAATCCTGGGGTTGTTTTTTTGCCATGATTGTTCTTTTGGCAGCTTTGACCATATTTGAAACGTCACGTGACCAGAACACAAAAACGCTAAAACCTCCCACAGATTATATCTTTCTCGAATGAAACCAAAGCCAATGGATAGAGTGCATTCAGATGCAAAATCTGTAGTATGGAGTTATTGAAATTCACAATACTGTAAAACTTATGACGTCACAAACATTTTATGACGTCATAGCTTTTTGACCAATGGGAATCTCCACAAATCCATACACCTTATTCATAAATGGTGGGCGCGCGCGGAAAACCTGATACTAGACATGGAAACGAGGCGTTTTAGGATAAACAACCTTCGTTTCACAAGCGTTTCAGAAGGAATTTTGCTTGTTTCATAGTTTAACCGGGGCGTTTAGAGCGTTTTCGTGATCAATTTCGAAATAAGTGAGCTGTGTGCCTGGTTGTACACAGATGCGAACTGTTGATCCGGAAGGGAATAGAGTTGGAGTTTTTGGTTTCCCGAAGGACTCACTTCTTTGACAGGAATGGCTTGCGAAAATACGGCGAAATGTTGGCCCGCATTTCAAGCTTACAGAGGCTACAAAGGTATGCTCTATGTATTTTTACCCTAATGATGTGAAGAAAGGATCGAAGGCAAAAATGGCTTAGTGTGAAGGAGCTTGGTTCTCGAGGTTTCCTTGGTGAACTTCTCCTCGAAAGCGCCATCCACCAACACTTGGAACAACTGAAGCACCTCGTAGCAAAAACCGACGTTTGCAAAATGCAAAGAGCATACCTTTGAAGCCTCTGTAAGCTTGAAATGATGGCCAACATCTCATCATAGTTTCACTAGCCATTCCTGTCGAAGATGTGAGTCCTTCAGGAAACCAAAAGCATTCACTTAACTCTCTTCCCTTCGGATCAACAGTTCCCTTATGTGTATAACCGGTCACAAAACAATAGATATTTCACTTAATTTACTTATTTCAAAATTTGTCACGAAAAACACTCTAAATTCCCCATTCGGCTGAAAATAGGTTCTTAACTATGAAACGCGCAAAATACCTTCTAAAACACTTGTGAAACTTAAGTTGTTTATCTTAAAATGCCTCGTTTTCACGTCTAACTACAAGTTTTTCCGCGCGCGTCCACCATTTATGAATAAATGGCCTAGGTTTCATCCGCATTTTTGTGTTCTGGTCACGTGACTTTCCAAGTATGGTCAAAATAGCGAAAACAGCCCCCAAGTGAAAGCAGCCTCCAATAGAACAAGCATGACAAAAATCCAGTCCTAGGATTGAAAGGGAACCCATGATATGATGATTAGCAGTCACCTATAGCAACTGTTTTGTAGTTAGGGTTCTCCCCCCTTAAGATCAAGAGTTCTTTTGTTATAATAATTGGTAAGTTGAAGTTTGAAATTCTCATGAGTCTCATGATTGAGAGGGAATTCACCGTACTGCGAAAGATGTAAGCTGTACATTTACCTTGAGGACAAGATAACAGGACACAAGCGAATTTCCTTCCTGGTTTGACAATTTCTCTGTGTTTTTACAGGTAACGCCATGGATAATGTATATATGAGCCTAAAATTTAATGCATGCTTTAGCGTGCACCATTATGTTGGTAGTAGCAGTTGCTATTGTCTTAGGGGCTAAGGGCATCGTTTCTGTTGTTTTTTCGATTGTTTTCACGCAGGGTATCGAGTCAGTCATGTGAGACCTTACGAGAGCTGCTACATCGCTCCATTGAGTTGTGTTGCACGGGGAAAGTTTGGAGAGCACGTAAGAAGCGTAAGATATGTTTGAGGTGATATATAAAATTCCAGTGGAAATATATATCAAAAAGTAAGCTGCGCCAAAACTTGCAGGAGAAAGGCGAAGCGATTTGCTCGTGGTATTGGCGTGGACTATTGTATTTTGTGGACGCTTGCGTCAGTGTACTGTATTTTATTACCATTCAGCGTTGCTCAACTCTCTACCTTATATAGGCTATTATGTACTTGTACTTGTACCTGGACAGTCACTAGCTAAGCAGGAAACATTTTGCCTCTCGATGCCATAAGGATTAGGTGATCCATAACAGGACTGAGGGTTTCCTGTATTGTAACAGTATCGCTCTCTGCTTCGGTAACAATACTCATCGCACGGTGTGTAGTCTGACCAGGAAGACCATCCAAGCTTAGTAGCTGAAAGACATACATATAACAATTAATGTTTTGGATGCTGGAACCTATCTCGGTAGCTCTGCTAAATTGTTATCTTTCAGCTGAAAGTGTGCCTTTAGTGACGATTAGGACTGTCTAATTAATAATTATTCCACGAGCGCGTGTTGGATATGAGATGGTAGATAGCCAACGAGGCGCGTAGCGCCCAGTTAGCTATAACCATGTCATATCTAACAAGCGCGTATGAATCAAATCTAGGTTCTTTCCTAAAATGGTTTGAATAAAAAAATGTATGCAACATTTTAAACTGTTGTTAAGTAGAGATAGTTGCCACAAATTGTTGCCCTTCTAAACTAAGTAGCTGTTCTAGCAACAGTAACAATAAAATTAGCAAAATATTGAGATTTCAGTACTTGAGATGCAGTCGTAAAGAGCATTTATTTCAATGATGTCTCTCTGACTCAATGTTTTCTCGCTTGTGCCAAAGTCCTTTTTCTCGTCGTAGATGTTTACAATTGTTGGTTCGCCATTCTTAGTAAACGCCTTTCGATCGTAATGCATAATTGATTGATAATCATAATCTTTTCCCAAGTCATCAATTGTCGTCCAGCTGTATATGTCAAATTGATCAGAGTACCCTTAAAAAAAGAAAGAATAATATAAGTAAGTCAGCTACTTATGACAAACAAATGTTAAACAATGTCACTGAGCCTGCATGCGTTCGCACCTACAGCGATAGAGTGGCAGCCTTGGACGGCTGTTTTGTCTTGGTCAGATTGACTGCCAAGATAATATAAATTGAGGAGAAATATCAAAGAATAGGCAAGAGGTTTAAAGCGGTGATATTTTCAACTTTTTTCATGATTGGAGCACTGTCTATGATGAAATCTTTCCATGTTTTCAAAACAACGCAAGAACGTCCACAACCTGAAAGTAGAGGAAGTCGACCATTGACACTTAACAATAGTTTCTAACTAATTACAGCTACAGTTAAAGGAGGCAGCATGGCCGAGTGGTTAGACCGTTGGACTTTAAATCTCTTGGTCGTGGGTTCAAGTCCCGTTCTGATCACTAGCTGGTGTTGTTCTCGGTAGCCCCGAGTTCAACTCCTCGGCTACGCTTGTAGATAGCCAACTGGTCTGCCTCCAGCCAGTTGGGATTCTTAAACTTATTATGTTTATTTACAATATTTGCTTGATTGTTAACATTGGCCCTGAAAAGCCCCAATGGGGAGTGGTCAATTAAGTAATTATTATCATTATTAACATTATTAAAATTTCTTGAAATAAAAACAGATCAACAACAACGTCGTGTTATTTGTTCTAACCTCTCAGAATGTTTTCCCAGTTGATCTTCACAAAAGAGTTTCTATCTCCGCGAGATTGTTCATGAAAAAACCCTTAAAAAGAATAGGCATGTAAGGAAATGATGACAAAATTTACAATTTAGTCTGGTTAACGTATCATCAAATTCCCCGATTTATTATAATTACCTTCCAAGCTCATCAATAATTCACCACGTTAAAGCAAAGGAAATTCAAAACCGTGACCGTGGTTTGGAAATAGAAAATATCTATCTACTCCTTCGTTTTCTCCGGAATTTTAGTTTCGATTGTGAATATATATCAAAATACTCGAGAGAGTGTTTCATCACATTTCCAAATACCTCCGCTACGCGTCGTAGTTTTAAGTAACTTCTTGCGTCCCTTTTCAGTGTTTTTTATTTGTTTTTATTGTTATTGATTTTAATTTCAGTGTTTGGAAATGTCATTGATGAAACACTGTCTCTCGTATTTGACCATAGCATGGTACAATTATCATGTGAAAGACATGCAACCCATCACGAAAGTACACAGTAGTAAGAGGTATTCATTTTGAATGAAACAATGAAAATGGTAAAATGAATAACTGAGTAAATAAGAATAAAACATGTAAGTAAATGGAAACGGGAAAACTTTCATCTCAGTTAACGGCTGAAATTTAAGTTATTTTTGAGCAAAAGCCCGAACCAAAAAAATACGAAATTGAAACCAAGCACCATCATCAAAACACTGACAGTTTAAAAATTTATTTGTTTTGTAGTAGATGTCGTCTTCCGGGGCGCCGCAGTCGTGGCTGATTATGATTCATGGTCTTAATCATTAAATACTATACGACTAGAGCATCTATGCAGAGAATATACTGCATGCTAGACTGAAGGAGAACATAATGCTATTATATGCGTTTTCTGTTTAATCACTTATTTCCATCTTCAGTTGACGAACGTCATTCGAAAACTGATCAATACATCAACTTTTAAGTTGAAACAGATAGATTCGATGTTGTCACGCAACTGTTCAGTAATAGATCACAGATTACGTCAAAACGTGATAAGACCAAAACAGTAAAAATGTGATAAGAACAAAATGTTGCATACGAGACGCTAGCCGAGTGTGTCAATGAAGTTCTTACCACATTTTGACGTCTTCTGAGATCTATTACTGAACGGACGCCCGGTAACATGGAAGCTATCTGTTTTATATAATAGGGAAACGAAATATAAACTTCGTCATTCCGTGTGTCCTTTATAATAGATCATATAAAGGAACCAATCAAAATGCGTCCATAATTAGGTTTATTATATAACTATTACCTATAGCATGCATGAGCTCGTGGATTATGGTGCCCACAAAGTTGCATCCGTCTCCTAAGGAAACCTTCTGTGAACCTGACTCGGCGTATTTCTTGCCGACTTTGCTAGAACATCTAATAATCAGAAAAGAAACCTCATAGCAAGACATTTAAAGTGTGGCCATGTACTTCTCAATGCCAAAAAAATGACACGATTATAGGACGACACATTTCAATATTTTCCTTTTCTTTTGTGTCTGCGGCATCCAAAAACCACACATGAATATTTAATCCCGTTCGCAGACTTCGCGCATTTTGGGCCAGCAGTTACCGTGTGACAAAGGAATTGGGCGAAGAAACTGGAACCAGAAATCCTATTTTTGAGTTAATTGTGCGCCTGTCTCAAATTCAGTAAGTTTAGTCCAGAGGTTCTGGGGATACTTAAACCTCTGCAAATGCAGTGTGTAGCTTACATTCTGCTCATCAGTGCTCAGTACTTTTTGCATCAGAGAAGACAAATACAAATAGACAAAGACAAATAGTCAAATCTAACAAAGGAAATCGCTCAATGGAATTAGCGTCTATTCGTATCTAATCGCTTAGTAGCCATTTCACGGTTGGACAAAAATCACTCTATAAAAACAAAAGCTGTGCATGTGTTTTACAAGAGCACACGACTTACCCGTAGTCGTCGTTGAAAAGAATGTAATTTTGATAGGTATAGTAGTCGTGTGGCACAAATCTTAAGCAGGTGTTGTCGTGAAAAACTTTAATTGCTGCATTGAGATTTGGAATGATGTGACCTGAAAATTAAGCACGAAAGTTTAAATATGGAACGCAACAATGCTTTGCTGAACTGCAATGTTTGATTATGAACTGACAAACTTGTTAATCACTTCAGTACGAGCAAATAGGCCGAATCTCGCTTAACTGTACTGCAACGATTAAAGGACCTACATCACGGTACTTTGAGTTATTTTTTGCGACGAACCAAATTACTCTTAAAACGTAGGAAACCTAAAACTAATAGTTTACTAAGGAAGGAAAACAACAAAGAAGTGATACTAAACCAAAAAGGAACAAGGATGGTTAAGGATGGAGAAGATTGAGATGGATTACAATGACGATTATTTTTCAAAATGCACGAACCGTGACGTAGCTCCTTTCACTTGGCTGCATTTATGAGAGTCACCTTTACTGTTGTAGCATACAAAAATTTCTTTTTTTCATCCAATTTCCACAAAATCCATGTCACTACCCATAAACCACTGAGAGTATGTGACGTGATGTTTTTGCCTTCATGATATCGCCAATAAGTAATTTTAATCCCAAGTAATGCCGGGCTTAACTTGTTTGCTAGATTTCATCTTAACCAACCTCAGTTCAAAATAACTTACTACAAGCTTACTCATGTGTGGAGGAACAACATAAGGAATGATTCTTGATGTCCAGAGTCTTTTTTTCTCCCTTGTAGCGTTTCTCTTTCTTCTTTTTCTCTTTTGACCACGGATGAGTTCCTCCAAATCGGAATCCACAATAATATCTCCTTGGTACAGTTTAAGATGCTTTCCTGAAAATACATTAACCTTTGTTTAAATTCCTTTTACTTTATAATGTGTTAGCTTTGTTGTTGTTCCTTTTCGTCCATGTGCCTGTTTTCATTTTTTTTCAAATTTTGCTACAGGATAACCTGATTTTTCAATTTAGGGAACAATAAGAAATCTTTGTCTGTTCGACCTCTATGATCAGACAGCTGTTGCTTAGTATAGGTAATCACATGAGGCCAAGTACTATTAAGGATTAATTGCACGAGAGTTTTCAAAATTTTCCAAACTTGCCCGAGTCGCGAAGCGACGAGGGCAATTTGGAAAATTTTGAAAACTCAAGTGCAATTAATCCTTAATAGTACGAGGTCTCATGGGATTACTTGTTTATCAACAAAGGGCAAAATTTATACGAAGGAAAATCACGCGCGCAGTCTATTTTTATCTGGGAAGCCTGTTTAGCGCTATGGCAATTAACGGATTAGCCAATCATTAACAGGTAATCATGCCCTCTCTTGATTACTAAAAATGCCCTCTCTCTCAACCAATCAGCGCTCAGTAATTTTGCCCTTTATTGATGCATTTACTCCACGATTCTTTACGTGTTTTGGTTGCGGTGCTTCTTACAAAAAGAGCAGCAAAATAACAGAGAGAAAGAGAGCAACAAAAATGCCACATTTAATTGAAATGCGTTCTAATCCACTGAGAATTCATTTTGGAGGCTGGCTGTTATTTTTTTGGAAATTTCATTCGTCACACAATTCAGTATGATGCTTTTCCGATTTAACGGGATTCTACATTTTTCTTTCAAAAAGATTTCACAGCCAAGATAAGCGCCCCTCGATTAAGTGCCCTCATTAGATAATTCAGATATGTCCAGGATTGACCGCTAATGTATGCAAGCTCTTTATGCCAAAGCATCACAAAGTGTCCTCATTGATAAAAGCTCACTAAAAGACACACAATGCCGTCAAATATGAAGTAATATAAAAATGGAAAATAACCCAGTCAAATATGAAGTGGTAATTGAACAATACCTGCGTTCAATCCTAGTTTATCTGCCCTTCTCCCCATGGCCTGTAAATTTTGTTTGTCCTATTTATAGTTATCTATAGTTCAATGTGAGTGTGCGTGCGTGCGTGTGTGTGTGTGTCTGCGTTCATCATTCTGACCCTTATGTTGTAATTTATTCTATGTAGTTTGGCTTCCTAGCTTTATTAACTTTCCAGTTATTTTAGGAAGCTAACACCCCTTTTAGCTTTAAATTCTTACTTCATGTATATTAAATTTTTTCTTCAAGTATAAGGGGTCGATAAAAGTTGTTGTTGTTGCGGTTGTTGTTGCAAAAGTGCATTATAATGGGCACCCCACGTTTGAGAACTTGTAGCGCCGGGGCGCTTATTCGAGAAAATATGGCATGGTACGTTAAGTATTGCAGTTGAGTACCTTTGTTGTTGCCTTCAATTTCTTTAAATACACTGTCTCGCTTCTCTCTTGCTTCACGCCGTTTCATGTGAGCCATGTTTACAGCGATTATACGGCCCATCTCTGTTTCGTATTCTAGAATGGCGACGGTCAATGGACACATTAAATTTCCTATCCAAACTACACTATTCCTGTTTATCAACTTGACTAACTGAACAAGCAATTTCCCTTGAAAAAATAATGACAAAATAAAATGCAAATAGATTGTTGTGTCATAGCTTCTGACCATATAAAAATAAAAACAAGGAAAACCTTTTTTGCGTTCCACAAAGAAAAATGGGTGCAGGTCAGAAGATCAAACTCTCTCATGTCAAGGAACTAATTTTTATAATCCAATCCAAAAATTAGTCCATAGATTAAAACCCCACCCCCCTCCCTTCATCGCCCTCCACTACCCCTGCCAGGTGCTTTAATTACTATAAGAAAGAAGAAGCCTCAGTGACCAGACTCATCAGTGACTTCCCTTTATGCACTTGCATGCGCAGTAGAGCAGCAAATTGAGTAAAAAATACAAACATAAAGCTATTCATTAGAATTGATACCTCTGTTAGCGATGTCAGATATTCCCTCTTTTTTCGCTTTGTCATCTTGCTGAAACCAGTTTCCTGAGGACACTGAAAATTCACAAGGAAAATGTATGAAAGAAATAATCCAATTGATCGTTAGAAAAAAAATAGTTAAACAAAAAACAAGACGAGGAAGTAGATATAAAGCAGTTTGTGTCGACATGTTCATCGCATTAGCCTTGGATACTGTTCTAACACAGAAATAACGCTGCATATACCTTTTATGAATTTGGGAAGCGAGGGTGGGGTGGGACGAGAACTATTATGCTTCGCAAAATTCGTAGTATTAAAGAGGCAGGTCAACCCACGTTGCATCGCGCGCCCCTATTGCTGTCATTATCCGGGAACTCCTTACATCAACGCCACAGTCACACGTGTAACGCCAAGGCTGAAAAGTCTAACGAAAGCGAAAGTGATGTATATTTCAGGAAACGATCTTTCTAAAGGCGACGTTGGCTTGAACGGTCAATACTTACGGATCTGCTATCAGAGAGAATGTTGAAGAAATTAAATAGCGGTTGTTCAAAACAAACGAACCCAAAAGAAAGAATAATTATTGAGTAGCATATTTCGTAAACATTTGTCCTGCTTGAAGTATTCACCGCCCAGTGGAAAGAGATAGAATTTGTTGGTCCCTAAAACTCGCTTATCCCGGGCCACCAATAATGGCGATTTGACTCAAACGAGAGCGCAAAGCATTTTAGGTGGGCCAGATTCTATAATTCGACTTCCCTGGGTGGGATACACAATATCTAGTGGCCGCGCAGTCCTGTGCTCCCGTCAATTTTTTTATTGGGGGAAGATTCTCTTGGTAATAATCAAAGCACTATTACGCTGTTGCCTGAAAAAGGCAAACATCGTCATTTCTCTGTATTTTACCCAAAGCACCCTTTTAGTGAACTATTTCGAAAACGGTATTTAAAGGTCTGGTTTCCTTTTACTGTTTTCAAAATTAGAAAAGAAATTGAAAATTCGCCCATGGAACCTGCAACTACGGCCATGATGGATGATAAATTAACTCATAAATTAAGCGCGTGTGGTAAAGTAAAAAAAGCCGGCACGAATGTCAACCGCTGGCTATTAAAATTCGCCTTAATGTATTCTGATCAAAATACAAATATTTTTAGGCAAAAGTATCTAATTCCTTCCGAAATCTTTCTTTTATTCCTTTTTTACGTTGCTTGATTATTTCCTTTCTCATTCTCGCTGCCAGCAAACAGTTGCAAAAACGTGTTGTTGATGTAATTTACGACAAAGTTAGTCAGAAGTGAAAAATGCGTTCACCTTTAAGTCTGGCTCAGCAAAACAGCATTTATAGGCTACCAGTAGTAATTTGCAAGAGATTAAAGTTGAGGTTCAGCTTTAATTTGGTTTAATTTTTGTGCTTGAAAACAATGTATCAGATCGCTTTTGGCAAGGTCGACGTTCGACAATATTTGACATAACTTCAAGGCGCTCAGGATAGGTCTCATCTAGAAGATCAGAACTTTTCTAAAATAAAAAAATATATATATGAGAAAAATTTTTAGCGTACTAGTGTTAATGAGATGTCGACCAAACACTGTAAAGGGTACCCCATGACACAGTCTGGTTTGTCTAAGCGAGCATGTTGAACATAGCCCAAATTTCATCCATTATGGCCGCCGTTGCAGGCTTCATGGACGAAAACAGTGTAAGGAAATCGGACCTTGCCATTTTAGAACATAGTTCACTAAAAGCTTTTATTTGGGTAAAAAAAAGAAATTCGAAAATGCGGTCCTGTCCAACGATGCTCCTAACATCATATTGTGATCGTGTTTATAATGTTCTTTAAAACACGGAATTAACAGACATGTATTAAGAAGTTGAAAAAAATCCATAAAAGAAAAAAAGATATTGAAACTACTTTAGTTTATTTCGTTTTCATTCACTTTGATGACTTATTATATCAACAAAAATAATGAGGGTTGTCCAATACACCCGCACTGTATCGATCCGTTAAAATCATATTCAGTCCGCTCGATCCATACGGATCGTAAAATGTCTTACGCTCCGTAGAGTAGAGTGTACGAATCGTATATTGCATCTCATTAAGGAGAGTTAGTAAAAATCGGGTGTATGTAAAACGCGGAACCCACCCGGAACCTGCCGGAACCACCCGGAACCACCCGGAACCCACCCGGAACCACCCGGAACCACCCGGAACCTGCCGGAACCCACCCGGAACCTGCCCGGAACCTGCCGGAACCTGCCGGAACACACCCGGAGCCTGCCGGAACCGATAATGCGTAAGTCCCGGAACCAGCCGAAAATAATAAAAATAAAAATAAAATAAAATAATATAATAAGTAAGAAATAAAAGCAATAAAAAATTAAAATAACAAGAAAAATAAGATATAAAAATAAGAAAAAATAAGAAAAAATAAAATTAAAATACTAATATAACAATTAAAATTAAAAATAATAATTAAAATAACATGAAAATAATAAAAATCAATACAAAAATTTTACGACTTGACGCTAGTCACAGAAGATAACCGAGGAAACGTGCCCAAATAATCTGTTCACAAAATAATGTTTACGGTTTACTTTCAACAGTGCTGTGAAGACTGAACGGAACGATGACGACGAGCTAAATAATCGAAATTCTTTCCTTGCCGGAAACAAGTTCATAAAAGAAGAGGCTTAATAGGGCAGGTCCATTAAATTTTGTGAAGACGCAACGAGCTGCATAACAAAACAACCAGAACGAAACATACAAGCACATATGGCTTCAATTTGGGGACAAAATCTGAGTTTATGGCTTGCTGCGGTTGGCTAGATCTCTCAACTGCCCTCAGTCCCATATATACATACATATCACATCAAATGGCTGGAGATGAAAAGTACTAACTTATTTATTAAACAGCTTACGGATAACTAATGGCTGATTAAATGTCAATTACCAAAATTATTTTCCTTGACTAACATTATTTAACAAAGACAATGATAACCCAACAAATGTAAACTATGGGGGGGGGGGGGGGGAGTCCAACGGAATTTCATATTGCGAAACCAAAACAATACATGAGCCTGAAATTTTACACCCAAAAATACCTGGCATCAAAATTTTCTACCCCAAAAAAATACATACTTCAAAACTGATTTATTCAATCAAACACACTTTAATACCTAAAAAACACGTAACAGATCTCTTGACCCCCCCCCCCAAAAAAAATACGGAGGGTGTAAATTTTAAACCCCCTCAAAAAAATACGTGGGAACTCCGTCATAAATACTGCGAGTACCCACCCCCCCGCGCCCCCTTCCTGGGACAACAATGTCCCTACAAAAGACCAAAGACAAAACAGCGGTCGTTGACATGTCGCCTTCCTTGAAGAAATAGTAATTAGAGACACATTCGATTATCAAATTTCAACTCTGTATGTTTGTTTCTTTTTGTTATTGCATTTCATTTTATCTTTCTTTTTTGGCTCGCCAGTCCATAACAGCGGTAAGGAATAAACACAGGAATTGACAATCTGAGAAAATGGACCAAGTCTCCCTATCCCGATATCAGATTTAGCGTCTTTATAAAAAAATCTCCAAAATGCTTAAATGAAGTAGTATCACTACCTAGTAGTGGCAGTGTAGTGGGTTCCGGCAGGTTCCGGCAGGTTCCGGGTGGGTTCCGGGTGGGTTCCGGCAGGTTCCGGGTGGTTCCGGGTGGTTCCGGGTGGGTTCCGGGTGGTTCCGGGTGGTTCCGGCAGGTTCCGGGTGGGTTCCGCGTTTTACATACACCCGTAAAAATCACTCTTCTGTGGATCTTGAGTGTGTGGGGCAGACGGCTTGACGATCCGTTCGATCCGTACGGATCGTTAAATGTCTTACGCTCCGTAGAATAGAGTGTACGGATCGTATATTGCATCTCATTAAGGGGACTTAGAAAAAATAACCCTTCTAATTGTCATGCAACTCGTGCCCTGGGTCTTCTTTCCCAGAGATTCTTCCTCCTTTGTGTGTGAGGCAGACGGTGATGATCCGTTCGTTTAGTACGGATCATTAACTTGCTACGCTCCATAGTAGAGTTTGCGGATTGTAAATTGGGAGACATGAAAAAATTCATCTTCTGATGATCATGAATGTGTTGGTCAAACTGCTTATCGTCCTTTTCGTTGCGTTTCGGCTTCTTCAACGCGGCTTGAAAGCATGCCTGGCATTTTCCACGTTTAGAACGAGGAATATACATGTATACTATATTCATGGCTGGTATTTTCCCTTCCAAGCAGTAATTACGAACCGCACTCGTGCGGTTCGGGTTCATCAACACAGCTAGAAAGCATGTCTGGTATTTTCCACAGTTAGAACGAGGAATGTACATGTATACTGTATTCATCGCTGGCATTTTCCACGTTTAGAACGAGGACTAGACATGTATACAGTATTTGCCGACTTTCCTTTTCGAGCAAGAATTACGAAACGCACGCGAACAGGCACTTAGAGTACATGTTAAAGAGCGACTGAAGTCGTTGCGTTTCGGATTCTTCAACGCGGCTTGAAAACATGCCTGGTATTTTCCACGTTTAGAACGAAGAATATACATGTATACTATATTCATGGCTGGTATTTTCCACTTAGAATTACTAAGAATGTACATGTCATCAGTATTCCCTTCCAAGCAGGAATTACGAATCGCACTCTTGTATTTCGGGTTCTTCAACACAGCTAGAAAGCATGTCTGGTATTTTCCACATTTAAAACGAGGAATATACATGTATACAGTGTTCATCGCTGGTATTTTCCATATTTAGAACGAAGAATATACATTTATACAGTATTCTCTTCCAAGCAAGAATTACGAGCCGCATGACTACACTCTTTTTCGCAAGAATTGCGAATCGAACGAATTGAACGATCCGTTAACACACACACATGGCCTCCGACTTAATGAGATGCACGTCGGACCAAATGAAAGCTATTCGCTCCGTACGAAACGTACGGACCGTTGATTGCCCTTTTCGTTCCGTAAGAAGGGATTACGATCCGTTTGAAATTTACGGATCGTTGAGATGTATTATAGAATATACGAACCGTCAACCCTACTACGGAGCGTAGAACATTTAAACGATCCGTACGAATCGAACGAACTGAATATGACTTCAACGGATCGAGGACAGCCACTTAAGTGTCGCTACAAGCAACATTTATCTGATAGTGCTGCGACGGGGCTGTGTAAATATGACATGTTTCCACTATATATTATATTCACGAATAATACATTAATACAACCTTTTTTATAAACAACTAATCTTTTCCTTATTTTGAATCCGTTAAATTGGTCGTGGGAGATACTTTTAACCGTTTTACTAACATCTTTCTTGTCAACAGCGGAGTTTGCTGAAGGGAAATAACTGGTTTTGAAGATTAAATTGCTTATGATTTAGGGGCTAGTTAAGGGTCGTATTCAGTATGAGGCAAACCAAGGCACTTGCCTGAATCATTTTACATTTTGCAAAGATAATTTATCCATGAACAAAGACTGCGGCCTTGACTAAGTGATAAAAAGTGGTTCTTATCGTCGATTTTAGTAACAATAAGCGAATTCATATGTACAAATGATAACCATGGATCCTGCTAAAACAAAGTTGAAATGATCGGTCGATAGGATAATTGTTAGTGTTTTTGCAAGCAATATTGGATCATCGCCGATAAAGTCTGTTGCAGGCAATTACCGCCTGGGTACTCTTGCGGAGAATGCCCTTGTAAGCCGAGAGAGGGCTGCCCTTCCTTGGAAGAATATTCTTGCCTTAAAACTGTTTGCTAACCACGTAACCAATAATATCCTACAAAAGAGGTAAATCTCTAAAGGACACGCTCGTCAGAGCAAACATATGAAGGAAATGTACAGTTAAACCACATCACGTTGGGAGTACGTTGCAGGCCTGTCATTATTCTTAGCACTACAAATGTCAAAGAAAGGGTCTTGCTGATTTATTTTACCAAATTATTTATGCATATACTCTCTTTTAATTTGTCATTTGGGTAAACTTTGCCATCTACTTCATTGTGTCCTTTTTCAAGTTTGGCAATATTCTGACTTAAGACTGAAAGAGATAGAATTTGTTGGTCCCTAAAACTCGCTTATCCGGGGCCACCAATAATGGCGATTTGACTCAAACGAGAGCGCAAAGCATTTTAGGTGGGCCAGATTGTATAATTCGACTTCCCTGGGTGGGATACACAATATCTAGTGGCCGCGCAGTCCTTTGCTCCCGTCAATTTTATAATTGGGGGAAGATTCTCTTGGTAATAATTAAAGGACTACAAATGTCCTTTGCTCCCGTCAATTTTATACAATTTTATAATTGGGGGAAGATTCTCTTGGTAATAATTTAAAGCACTACAAATGTCAAAGAAAGGGTCTTGCTGATTCCTTTTACCAAATTATTTATGCATATACTTTCTTTTCATTTGTCATTTGGGTAAACTTTGCCATCTACTTCATTGTGTCCTTTTTCAAGTTTGGCAATATGCTGACTTAAGACTGAAGTTTAAAAAATCTACTTCGTTAATTAACTTTACAAAGCATATTGAAAAACATTGCATTACCCTTCTCTTGTTTCTCTCGTTCTATGATGTTGGAATCAACTGTAACAAAGAGAAGAAAAC
>OX393573.1:7031433-7128933 GCA_947652115.1 Blastomussa wellsi
ACTTTGACTGAAGAACTAGCAGGAGATATCTCGTCCACATCATTACACGCAGGGAACAATCCCCCCCTTTACTACACCTCATCCCGCAGAGTGTGGGGAAAGTCTACCTATTGATGCAGGGCCCCCTTCTGAGTATATGCAGCAGCCCGATGCAGCCAAGGTCTCCACAGACTTAATCTTTGAGACCTGGGCAACCGAACTTTCACATGATCCGGACATGGAATTTATCCTAGATGGTGTTCAACATGGTTTTCATCTACTTCCCCCTGACTCCATAGTGGTACATGCCTTTACACAAAACAATCAATCTGCCTTACGACCTGGAACTAAAGACCAAATTGAGGCACAACTTGTTAAAGGTCTTCAGCAGGACCATTTTGGAGTAACAGACAAATCCCACATGCCAACAATTATTAACGCACTTGGAGCTGTACCCAAAAAGGACTCCAATGAAGTACGCATGATCATGGATTGCAGCCGACCCCCCACCACGAATGCTAATTCATACATAGATTTGGAACACTATAAGTATGTTACTGTTGATGATGCAGCAAACCTTTGTCAGCCAGCCTGTTGGCTGGCAAAGGTTGATTTGAAGCAAGCTTACCGCAGTGTTGGCACGCATCCTGACAGTTGGCGAGTTACTGGAATGTCCTGGTGTTTCAATGGTTCTAAAAACCCAACCTACCTTTATGATAAACGTCTCCCTTTTGGAGCCAGGGCATCGCCAATGATTTTCCACCGTCTAACACAGGCGGTCTGCCGTATGATGGCCAACAGAGGATATACTGTACTAGCTTACCTGGAAAACTTCCTAATTATTGAACCAACCCAGCTTCGCTGCAGGACTGCCTTTGATATGCTGGTAAGCTTACTGGAGTCTCTTGGCTTTACAATTAACTGGACAAAAGTGGTTTACCCTTCCCAATGCCTGACTTTTCTCGGGGTTGAAATGGACACTGTTAAGTGCGAGCTCCGCCTTCCAAATGATCGTGTGTCTGAGTTGTTGTCTCTTTGTAAGGAGACAATCTTGAGACGTAAATGCTCCAAACGGCAGCTTCAACGACTTCTTGGGAAGCTTAATTGGGCGGCACGTGTTGTCCGAGGGGGCCGCATTTTTCTACGGCGTCTTATCACATTGGCAAACTCTGTTAAACGTTCGTATCATCGTGTCTACTTGAACTTGAGTGCAAGAGCTGACCTTCTCTGGTGGACCTCCCTCTTACCTGCACATAACTGTAAAACCTTGTTCCCCTCAGCAACCCCAGAGCTGCCTACACCTGTGCTCACTGATGCCTCATTATCTGGTGGGGGGTGTGTGTGGGACACTGACTGGATGTATATTAACTGGGCCTTGGACAATCCTGCTCTCTACCCTCTCCACATCAATTACAAGGAGACATTTACAATTATCTTAGCAGCTCACCGTTGGGCACCTTTCTGGTCAGGTTACCGTGTAGTTGTCAAGTCAGACAGCCAGGTGGCTGCTGCTATTCTAAACAAAGGAACATCCCGCTGCCCACTGATCATGGCCTGGATTCGTTACCTATTTTGGCTTAAGGAATATTTTAGCTTCAGCTTATCTATCGAGCACATTCCTGGATCAATTAATACCTTAGCAGATAGTATCTCGCGCCTCGATGATGTGCGTCACTGGCCAGAGTTCCAAGCATGGCTCTCCAAGTCCCCTTCGTCACAGGACTTAAAATCTCACATGTCACCATTATCTCTTGTACTCCTTAGATCCAAAGGATGCGCAGCAACTGGACCGTGAAGTTGTCAATTTCCGTCGTCACGCATACGCTCCCACTACCAAGTCTACCTATATGAGTCAAACGCGTTCATACCTCTCCTTCTGTGTATATTATGGCTACCAACCTCTCCCAGCAGCAGGGTCAACCCTTAATCGTTACGCAGCTTTCCTGGCAAGGTCACTTTCAGCATCCTCGATCCCAGCCTATTTAAATGCAGTCCGCATTCTACATCTTGAACATGGCCTTACTGATCCAACCAAGAACAACTTTTACCTAGCAACTACACTTCGGGGAATTAAGCGCACCAAAGGTTTGACAGTGTCCCAAAAGAAACCCATTACCCCCCAAATCCTCTTGGCCCTCAGGAACCAGTTAAACTTGGATAATCCTTGGCACGCAACATTCTGGGCAGTTTGTTTGGTCGCTTTCTTTGGCCTCCTAAGAAAAGCTAACTTACTGTGTAGAGGTTCAACTCAATTTAATCCATCAAAGCACCTGCGTCGAGGGGACATCGTCTTCTTTGCTGACTGGGTCATTGTTATCAACAGATGGTCAAAAACAATCCAATTTAGCCAGCGCATTCTGACAATCCCTCTACCTCGCATCAACAAGCACCCGCTCTGTCCCTACACAGCTCTTCGGCATGCCTTCAATTTAGTACCTGCCCCTTTGTCGGGCCCAGCCTTTGTCGTCCCAGCATCAAGAGGCCTGATTCCTCTAACATACGGCAAGTTTGACTCCATGCTTAAATGTTTGGCAGCAAAGATCAACTTGGCCCCATCTGAAGTTAGTGGGCATAGCTTCCGATCAGGTGGGGCCACCCTGGTCTTTCAGGCACAAGTTCCTGCTGAACTTATTAAACGACTAGGAGACTGGCAATCTGATGCTTATAGGTCCTACATTCACATTCCTGTTAAAGACCGCATGCTAGCAGTTAGGCAATTGGCCTCGTTTGTTAGTATTCCCTAGTACTTTCCTCAGTTTTTTCTTTTCGTCTGGGGGTAGGTTGTGCCTCCCTTGGGCAATGTAATAAATGGAAGGGTCCATCCAGGACCCCTTCCCTGTTCACCCCAGACGTTGTTGTTCTATTTGTTTAGCCTGTTGTAGTTTACCCCTTAGAGAGAGTTAAGTTTTAAATAATAGCTATTATTTGTATTTAACTCCAGCGAGAGATCTGGGGGCGAGTTTAGTTGACATGCGCTGTACTCAGCTTGTCCGCCATGTGCTTGTACACAACCTAGCTTCGTTCCCCTCCCCTCCCTCCCTATAGTTGTTGTTATTTTGTACATTCTTTACAATGTTGGGCAATGTAATAAATGGAAGGGTCCATCCAGGACCCCTTCCCTGTTCACCCCAGACGTTGTTGTTCTATTTGTTTAGCCTGTTGTAGTTTACCCCTTAGAGAGAGTTAAGTGTGCCTAAATCTCTCTTAATGTCAATCATTCCTTTATCATTCTGTTTACTTTCAACTGTTCTCCGGGCTCTTTAGTGTTTAGAATCAAGCAGCAATTTGTATAAACAAGGGCTATCTTAAAACCACATTGATACTTTTGCCTAATTCAGTGGAGAAGTTCTATTTGTAGTTTTTTGGTGGAAAACGTATATTTAAGAAAAGTTGTTTCTTGTTTCTCTTTTTGACATAGAAGGCAAACTTAATTTCTATCAGCGCGCGTTACATGGATAGCCAACAAGCGCAAAGGCCGGAATAGTTTTTGTTATTGAACAAAGACGTCAACAAAATTACATTATTTGAGGCCTCGGTTGTTCTCGCTGATTTGTACACCTGGCATATTTGTGGTCCATGGTTTATTAGCTCATACCCAGTCAAATGGTACAATATAACACTCTGCTGGTGAGCAAGCTACGCGCCGGGACATCCAAAACAAAGCCGCCTCCTTTTCCCAGAGCGTAGCTTGCTCACCAGCAGGGTGTTATTTTGTACCATGCGACTATTGAATCGCATTATCCAGGTGTTCTGTTAACTTAGTTATAACTAAGTATCTTTACCCTGCGCCGAGATCGCCAAGTTGAAGAAATTGAGTAAAATTTTTCAAGGGTAATCTACTAGACTTTACTTTAGCGTATCAGCACTATACAATATACTCGGATTCCACATATTTATTTTCCATCACATTTCTAGCTATTTCTTTAGCTAGCTGATAGCATCACTGCGTGTAGCTTAGCAGTTCTGACAACTTTTCTTGCAATGGCCCACCATCCACGCTGGGTTCGTCTGGCACTCGCCTTTCGATGCCCAGTACTCACAATGTTTGTCCGTGTCTTTACAATCTGCAAATAAACACATTCAAACTTAAACTTTAAGTTATATATATAATGAACTAAAATCGTATAAGATAAGACTCCAGTTTTAATAATTTTCTAGCTGTACACGAATCAGTGAAATAGACCTGCGATTACGGCACAGAAAGCCGCAACATTGAAGCCTTCCTGGAAGTTTATTTAGCATATCATTATAAAGAAACGGAAGTATCGCTAATCCATTGGATGTTATAAGCAAGTTCGAAAGTAACTTTTTACACGGGATTTGTGGTCATCGCTCGCTAAGCTACCTGAAATATTGCTCGTTAAAACACGGCGTAGTCCCACAGTATTTTATCTGGGAAACTGAAGAACTCGATCAGGGATACTTCATTTGTTCTTATCACTTTGACCGAATGCAAGGATTCGCAAGAAGACCTTTTAACTGAACGGGAGACTATCGGTTATGCTAAAATTAATTTACCTACCGGGACAAATTTTACAACTCTTGCGGCAATTTTTTAACATATAGTCTGGATTCTTTGCACATTCACCAATCGACGCCCAGTATTGACAGTTCTTGTGGTCATCTTGACAATCTAACGGCAAAAGTACATGAAAAGGGGCAACGATGGCTCATTACACCATAATATCGGTGTTAATTAGTTACGTGTTACTACACCCCGCCTTACCTAATCAAGTCCATCACAGATTTCATCCGAATATATTTTTGTTGTCGTTTAAGTCTACCGGCTTCTACCCCTCCCCCACCCTCCAACAAATCGCTGTTATCCATCTGTGTTTCGAGTGGAGAAAGACATCGATACTTTAGGTGGCCAACTTTTATACTGAATATTAAGCGAAAGGTTGTAAAACATGATCAAAGAGTCGGTGAACAATAACTATTAGAACTGGAATCGAGCCGTTTCCAGGAGGGAAAGATTTCTCATCCGGAGAGGGGTCGTGGGTCTGGAATGGATAATCCGATTCAGAGAACGGAAAGAAAGGAGACTTACGCAGTTAATTTAACACTAAATTTGGTCATACGAAGTGAAGAAAAGATAACAACGAGTTTAGTTTTTAACAACGATGGCAACAAGATTTTAAGTTTCAACTGCGTCCAATGAGCTTCTGTTTTATCTTTTATCAATTAAATCAACGAACCTTGATTTCCATCTGTTGATCCACCGGCACCATTGCATTTGTACAAAAGATTCATTTGTTTGGCGTCCATACCACTGATTCCATCTCGCTGGCCAATTGTAGCCTACCAATACAATTAACCACTTATTCAGACATTCAGCATCCAGCTATCCCTTCAGTCAATCCTATCATCCAGTACGTCAGTCTGTCAGCCAACCGTCCAGAGTATCAGTACGTCAATCAACCAACATACCAGCCAGCCAGTCACTCAATCAGTTAGCCAGCCAGCCAGTCAGTCAGCCATCCGGACAGCCAGAAATTCAGTCAGTCAGTCAGCCAATCAGTCAATCTGTCAGCCAGTCATTCAGTCGGTCGGTCAGACAGTTAGCCATCCATCTAGCCAGCCAGCCATCTGTCCATCCAAACAGCCAGCAATTCAGTCAGCCAGTCAGTCATTCAGTCAACTTGTCAACCAGTCAACCATTCAGTCAGTCGGTCAGTCCACCATAACCTTACAAAAACTAAAATTAAAACAACGAAGAATCAAATTTCGTGTTACCCCTTGTTTCTTGGGAAGAATTGTTGGTCGTCCATTAGCACTGAAGGCATATGCACCATAGTGCATCACGCTTCCGTAATCATACGGCGTACCGAGTGAGTCAATTGTGTTCCTTCCGTATCTATTAAAGTTGTACGACATACCTATTATGAAATGAAATAGAAAATCAAATTGAATAGACTTCTTGCTAATTCTTACATGAAATTTCACGAGTAACTTTTCGTGTGTCGATATAACGTATAAATATCATAGCAAATCACATAATCAAATGGTCTTCAGGCAGCGCAAGTTTTATGATTATCTTTTAAAGCAAAACAACAATGTTTTGTTTTGGGAACATGTTTCGATGTTTCATCTATTGTCACCTGGTCATAACAAATACGATAGCAAAGATTATAAAACAATCAAACTGTGACAAAAATTAAGCCTAAATCAACAGAGTAGCTATAAAGCTTGGGCTACATTGTAGAACATTATATAAAACATAAAGTACAGAAAAATATTATTTAATTCTTATTCATTAGCTAAGGAATTCCATACCTTCCATGATATTTTGCATGTATATAGTGACGTAGTTGTCTCTATCTGGGCGAGATTGTTCATGATAAAATCCTAAAGCATGTCCTAAATATAAACAAAGCAACATAATTCAGAGAAAGCAATACCGCCATCCTGAATATACATTTCAGAGGCTATTTGAATCTAAAAGAAAGAGACCTTGTGAACGAAAGCATGCCTGTCCAATTTTGCTCATTTTCATTTTCTACCTCCACAATAGTTGCACTGCCATTACCTTAACAAATAATAAATATCACTTTCGATTCTCATTTTTGGTTGATTTCTTTGTTTATCAACTTTCCCTCTTCAAGTTAATGTTTAATTAATTAACATTTCAAAATTGTAGCAAGATTTCCTGTCTTACTAGTATTTAATTTCGCGGGTACTTAATTTCGCCATTTTAGAGAGGCAGTATTTCGCGGGAATTTATTTTCGCGATTTCAGTAGGCAAATGTAAAAAAAGGGCATTAAACTTCGCGATTGAAGCGTTCTCAACTTTTTAAAACTTCAAGATAAACTGGAAAAATCAAAACGCATATTATTTACTTATTACAAATTTTGCGCGTAAATTTCGGGAGGATCTGTCATGTATGCGTCATAGTATGTTACCCTGTAAGTTCATAAGGCATGATGGGTAATAAAATGCACGAGGTTGTGACAAACATGGCGTACAGTTTGTCGTGAACATAACATGGTGTCAGAATAAGTCGAATTAACGCCTTAAAGAAAGCCACCGAGCTTCGCAAAAGTCAGTAAAGCACCTGTTCCTACTGCTGAGATACAAGCTCAGCAAGCACAGAAACCTGCAGTGCATACTCGTTCTGGAAGATTAGTCAGGCAGCCTGCTTACCTCAAGGACTATGAACAATAGTTTGCCACTACAGCCTGTACTTTATTTTTTTTTGTTGGCTATGAACACTAGTTAACAACATGAACCATGGACAGAGACTTATTTTTTTTCATGTTTTATTGTTTCCTGTTAGGCCTTATGATTACTAAGCTTTGATCAAGTTCAGATGTGCCTTAATCAAAAAAAAAAAAAAAAAAGAAAGGGAGATGTCATGTATGCGTCATAGTATGTTACCCTGTAAGTTCATAAGGCATGATGGGTAATGAAATGCACGAGGTTGTGACAAACATGGCGTACAGTTTGTCGTGAACATAACAGGATCTTTATTCGCGGGTCTTTAATTTCGCAATATATTTACAATCGCGATAAACGCGAAATTGAAGACCCACGAAATTAAGTATCAATAAGCTATTTTTGCATATAGAATTTTCAATTCTCCTAACCTGAGTCAGCGACGCTGTGTACTAAAACATTAAAACGTAATATGTCTTTGTGTCTTACATATAAGTGATCATATGGGCCAACTGAATGTAACAAAAACCTACCTATTTCATGGGCGACTGTACCCACATTCCAACAACCATGACCGAGTGAAATGTGTTGTAGTCGATGCTGATAACCCACTTCCGAAGAACATCTGCACGATACATAAATACATCGAACTTTTATTGTAAATCGCATACTCTCATTAACGACCACTCGAGTGACTCACAATACATAGTAACTTGCATATATTGACTACTGCAACAGCCTTCTATTTGGTTTACCCTCTGTTCATCTACTTAAATTGCAACGCTTGCAGAATGCAGCTGCTTGGCTTATATCTAATGTTCCTCGGTACAGCCGCATAACACCAGTACTGTGTTCGTTACACTGGCTTCCTATCAAATTTCGTATTGATTTTAAAATACTTCTTGTTACTTTTAAAGCTATCTATGGTCATGCACCTGGTTACTTGACCGATCTGATAGCTATTAAAGATCAGCCGCGCTATCATCTACGTTCAGCTAGCGGTCTTTTCTTAAAGTATCCCAGTTTAAAACTGAAAAAAGACTTTAGGGGATCGTGCTTTTTCATCTGCGGCCCCTAATTTATGGAACAATCTGCCCCTTCATATCCGCCTTGAGGAGAATTTTGAACGTTTTAAACCTTTACTTAAAACGCATCTTTTTAGACTAGCTTTTGATTTGTAATTTAGTTTTTAGCGTTATCTAGGTTTAGCCTTAATTATAATGCTCTTTTCATTTTTTAATTACTTTAAATATTTAAGTATTAGTTGTTACGCGCTTTTGATCATATTTGCATGGAAAGGGCGCGTTATAAATCTTTAATTATTATTATTAATTATTATTATTATATATGTTTCTATGGGAAAATACTACACGCTGTATTTCCCTCGAAGAAAAGTAGAACATCGCTATGTCGCACTGATAATCTGCAGGCCATATAATCCAGTTTTCAGTTTGGATAGTAAGCCCTCGATTGAAAGCCATTTCAAAGTTTCAGATAAAATGCGACAATTTCTTTGTGCAGGAACAAATGAGTTTCTCCTGTCTACAATAAATTTAAGAAAAGGAAATGCTCACCGAAAAAAGCACATGCATTTGTCGTTGTTATTTTTCCTGTGTATCGCAGTGTGTAATGCAAAAATTGCAAACAAAGTACCATGTTAGCACTTCTTTAGATGTATGCTATTCTATCCCTAAATGGAAGTCATCTACATACCCTTGTCCTATATGAAAGTAAGCATATCCATTCTCACGTTTTCGTTGCTGGAATCGAATACAGGTTTGACTAGTCCACTGGGTCATTGCTTGTTCCAAAATTGTCATCAATTGAGCGTTCGAGGCTGCAAAAAGACATAAATACATTTTCCTGGCATTTTAACGGCTTCCTTCTTAACTAACAATTTGTCTTGAATTTGTTGTTAGGGAAGGTTTCTAATCCAGTATATTTTGAAACACAGACCTCCTAAGCATAAACTTTTTGCACGCGTGTGGTCTATTGAAGACCGTCGTTCAAAAATTTGAAATCACGGCCTTATTTGACCAGTCACGTAGAATAGAAAATGAAGAACGTTTACAGCTTGATTCTACTTAATGAAAATTCTGGTTACCATAAAAGTTAGGAAGTAATTAACACCAATATTTACAGACTTTCCACAGTAGTGTACCTTGTTTACGCGTACACAGTAATTCTATTGGACCAATTGTAAAGAAGGCTATGTTATTTCTGATTCATAAGAAAAATCGGATCTCTTCCTCTTCTCCTATACATTTAACACGCAAGCTTGGCACGCACTAGTAGTAATATTGATATTGATTTTTTCAAAGCAGGTGTTCCTCCAAATAATACAAAACGCCCCTCTAGATACCGTCTTGAGCAATCCCTTAGCAACTGCTGTAGTTCTTTACTTAAGAAGGTACATTTATAGTGGGATTGTTTGGGTTCCTTTCAAAGTTTGTGAATCCAAGGGGACTGGGGGGTTCGTGGGTACCTATTAATGTAAACTTGCGGCTTAACTTAAAGTCTGTCCTGTTGTCTTTTTTCTGACCTATCTGGGGATCAATAGAGTAGATCATCACTCCACCAGGCCATTTCTTGTTTAAAACTGAACCCCTCGCATTTCCTTTTGCTTTATCCACGTCTAGACCTTTCATAGCAGCCAGCCGTTGAGCAGAGTTAAGAATCATGTCTCCCTCGAATAGTTTGGCATTTTTTATTCCAAGGTTTTCTATTGAAAGAAACACAAAACACTAAAGGGACACCAGAACAAAAATCAACAATATTTTATGTTTAAGTAAGTACAGTGGCACTGTTGTTAAAAGGACACCAATGCAACCAGGCAATTTCAGGCCATGCAGCATAGCACCTGATGAGTGAAACAAGAAGGCCATCATTCCCTGAACCTGGAGGATGGTTTGGGAAGTTGGCAGATTACCGGTTTTCGATGGTTTCCTGTACCCAAAAGAAAAAGTTTCTTTCCCTTTTTTCCTCTCCCCTTTCACTGATAAACTGACAGCCAAGCTTTTCTTGGTTCTAGATGTAACTTGATAGTATATAAAGTCAAATTTCATTTTCAACCTTTCAGATTTGCGATGACTTTAAATCGGTAATAAAATGATGAAACTCTGAAATGTGCATGCTGATGCAATAATTGATGGTCGTTTTAAGATTTTTGGTTCCAACAGTAACCAAGAATGTTGTCTACAAAATTTAATTTTCATTAAAAAAAGGAAAATCTCCATGAAAAAACAAAGCAGCAAAAATACTACAACTGGTCATAAAACTCCAGATAAGAAATCAGCAAATGTGAGCTGTTGAACCTTAACAAACCTTCGGGATTGCCGAGAACTGCAGCAATAGTAAAGAGCAAGATGAATCTCATGTTCGCTTTACACTAACCCTCTGGAGTGAGCATACAAATGAAGACAATTTAATATCCATAGCTTTAAGGTTCAACTTTATTATGTCTTTAAATTTTCAGGTGGTCGTTTAAATAAACACAGCTTCAAGCATGTGCCGGAAATATAGTGATATTATCGATTGTTTGTTACGAAACAAAAAATCAATAAAAATTTTGTCACAACGTATTGAAACATATGCTGAACGATGTTACAGACAGCAGCTGTGTCATTTCGCGACAGTTATAACATTATTAAATATATATAAATATTTAAAATGCAAGTTAAATATATACTGCAATAAGGACATCACACAAATTTCCAAGCACTGGTAAGCACATTTTGATCATTATTCTGAATAAAATGTAACCATAGAAGCAGTGTAAGTTCTCGAAAAACAAGCTGTGGAGAATCTGTGAAGATGGTATTTATAATGTCCATAGTGACTGGTTTTTACAGCATGGTACACGAGAAAATGGTTCCTAGTAAATAAAGCCCGAAATTCGGTTCATTTGTTGCAGCAAATTTGGTTCTTTTGGAATATAATATATTTTGAATTGCATGTAGATTCACCTGCGTCTACTTGTCTCTACGGAAGGAATTTTGTTTAACCCAAGCCGACATGTCCAATATCAAAGCAATTTAAATTTCCCGGTGATGGACAAGGGTTGTTGGAACCCGATCTACTTTGTTCATGCACTTTGGTGTTTCCTTGCACTGCACGTGAGGCACTGAACTAGCAAATTATAATTACATGAATCCCTTGCTTCAATGGAACGCGACTGCTTATCTAAAGGCAGAAAAATTCAGTACACTTTTCTCAGCAATTTTGTTGCTGTTTTGGAATATAACATATTTTGTATTCTCTGTAGAATCACCTGCGTCTACTTGTCTTTATGGAAGGAATAATATGTTTAACCCAAGTCATTATATCCAGTATCAAAGCAAATTAAATTTCTTGGTGATGGACAAGAGTTGTTGAAATCCGAGCTACTGTGTTCATTCGTTATTCAGTCCTTTATCAGTCCATTGTTTCATATTTCTTTTTCTTTCTTTATTGATTCTGAGAATACAACTATTACTACGAGAGAGAACCATTGAGCGATTTAAACTACTTACACTAGTTACAATACAAAAGACAGTTTTCTTTACTTCCACATTACACTGAATACTTGATAGTTATTCTAATACAGCATGCTACAAATAGCATTTTCGACAATTAAACTAATACCTGCACAGAAAACAAAAGAAACAGATGATACTAAAATGAAGAAATTAATTAATTAATTAATTAATTAAAGCAGATAAATTAATAGGTTTTTTTATTTTACTCCTTACGATTTGTAACGTACTAGTTAACGAAATCAGACCACTTTTACAGAAAGATCTTGTTATTGTTTGACATAAGAGCAATATAGCGTTCAATTTCTATTTTGTCATGTACAAGATTAACGAAATCTGCGAACTGAAATTAGGATGAGGTTTAGAGAAGACCAACCATTTAGCACACCATACATAATTTCATGCTTGGAAAGGCTGAGACTTTTTTTGATAACGACTGATACCATTCAATAAAGTCAATCCAAAAAGAATTCGCGGTGGGACACGATACAAATAGACGAGTGACAGTTTGGTCTATGTTTGTCCAAAAGGGACAATGAGGATTTTGAACCTTTTTCATTTGTGCGCAATGTAATTTGTGTACAAAGCGTTTTGAATAATTCTGTATTGGAATATTGATAGTTTAAGCTCTTTTGTCGTCAAGAATTGTAGAGAGTATATTTTCTATCGATCATTAGCGTCAAAACCGCATTCTGTGAGTCTCTTCTCAACAGTCGGGGGAGCGAGATATTGATTATCAACTAGAAGTTTGTAAATTGTTTTGCACTTACGATTATTACTTACAGGTAGATTAATTGTGGTGGCTTGCTGTTCTTACTTCAGAGAATTTTTCCAGTCACTCGGTATTGCAGAGAGAAGACCATCATACTGAAATTGATTCCAGAACGCATCAAAGCACAAAAAGCGCTTCTTACTCTTGTCAAAAAAACTGGAGACTTTATGGATGCCGGCTTTATGCCATCTTTGAAAATATACAGAGGTTTTACTGATTTTTATGGGCCGGTTATTCCAGAAAATTTGGTCGAGGATATCTTTCTTCGTTGTAGGAGTAGTGTAAATCAATTCTTGCCAGTGTAAAATTATGTTCTTGTAGAAACTGGGCAAATTTTTATTTATGTTCAAACACTTCACGTCATAATTACAGCTAAATTACAGAAGCGCCCGCCATTTTGTTGACAACGTTAAGCGCTACTCACGTTCTTCAACAGAATAGATAGTAAGTAGCGTAGCCAATCAGAGAACAGCATTCGCGACAGAGCGCTAGTAGATTTATACTAACACAATTAGCATAACCAAGGCAAGAACTATGAGGAAAAACTGGATCTGATATTCTACACAGGTATCTACCTCTGACTGACTATAGTAAAAATTTTGGTTTTAGCCGACTGAAGACAACTCTAAATGACTTTTCCTACCTTACTTGCCACTTTCTATTTGTATCCATATCAGTTAGCATTCGCTGAAACTGTTGTTGCGAAATTTGTTTTCCTCAGCGCTAGACAATATTTTAACTACTGGCACCTAACCCGACGGGGTTTTTGAACCTCGAAACAGCTCATCTAACTTCTTACAATTATAAGAGAACCATTTAATTTTATAAGATCATCCAACTATGTTGTTAATGATTACGGCTGATGTGATCAGTTTCGAGGAATATTGGCTCGTGTAGCATGACATTTTACAGCATAGGGTATATATCTTTTTCCTTTAGAATGCTAACGTAAAGAACAAGCGAAGCATAATAATGGTATGTTTTCGTCGTGTTGACTGTGGTGTAAGGGGAACCAAAAGGCGGGTATCCGGCGCCGTTCAAATAACGGGAAATTGTGGCTAACGGACGAACACCCTGACAGAAAACCCTGGCCCTCCATGTTGGGGGTTGGGCATGGGGCCAATCCCCCCAACCCGTAAAAAAATCATTGATTACCTAAACAGGAAATTCTAATAAGCAATGTTACATGGGGAGCAGCACAACTACTTGCCTGAATCCAAATTATGATTTTATTACATGGGAGGATGGGTTAATGACGGGAACAGGTGTAAGCCAAAGGAAGCCTGTTCACTGAGGGAGTCTTTGGCTTCACCCAAGTCTCTCTAGCAAGAGAGATGAGGAAATATGACATCGATGTACTGGTTATCAGTGAGTGCAGATGGGCTGGTTTTGTGTGAATGAGGACACAAACAAGCTGTACTCGGGAAGGGACGATAATGCACACCTGAGCGGTGTCGCCATGTTGTTAAGTAGGAAGACAGCCAGCTGTTTAATTTCTTGGTCACCTGTGAGTGATCGAATTATCACGGTACGGTTCAACTCACGGTCTATCAGAACTAGCATCGCCCAAATGTATGCTCCCACAAACGACGCCGATGAAGAGGCAAAAGATATCTTCTATGAGCAGGTGCGAACGTCCTTGACAAAATCCCAAAACCTGATATAGTGATCCTGATGGGGGATTGGAATGCAAATTTGGGGATAAACAAGATGGGGAAGAAGGAGTGGTGGGCCGCCATGGACTGCATGGGGAGAGGTCAGAGAATGGGGAACGTTTCGTCGAACTGTGTGCAAGCAACAATATGGTCATCACAACAACTCTGTTTCCACACAAAGATATCCACAAGCACACATGGGTATCACCAGACACCCGCACCAAGAACCAGATCGATCATGTGGCCGTCTGTGGAAAGTTTAAACGATCAGTGCTGTAGTACCGCGGTTAGGTTAAAACACACTTTATTCACGACCGTTACACTCCCAACTCAGAACGCTAACTCCCGAATAAATTACAACACACGCTATCTATAGTACATGCAAATTACGTAATTCCCGTGTGTATTACATCACATTCATTCTCTCGCTTCTACGCGCTTGCATTAGCATCGTATACACTACATTCCCTTCTTTGATCAAATTTAGCAGGAAGGCAGTTTTTTTTAAAGGCTGCAAAAACCCTAAACATCCAGGACAAAGTCTTTATAGCGCGCAGGCTGTCTTATAGTTCGGGTCGACCTCCGCACAGGCCTTTCCGCTGCGCTATCTTCCTTTTCGGTAGAGTGCCCAGCTTGTACTTGGGAATTTTCAGATACTCCTGTAGTCCCTGGAATTCCGCTTGGCCCTGATACCTCTGTCGTCTCCGGAACTCTGCTTGGCCCTGGCTCATCTGTCTGTACTGTAGGACTTGCTTGTACCACTTGGTCTTCGTTGCCATTGGCTACACCGTTGTGCTCGTTGTACCTCTTTACGAACGCAGTGTTCCTTTTCAGTTGCACGCCAGCTTCGTTCCTAAGCGTTACCTCTGTTCCTGTCCTCTGAACCACCTTAAAAGGAGCAGGGTTGAAGTTGGTAGACAGCTTGTTCGTTTTTTCGGCTTTCAAAAGTACCGTGTCACCAACACGTATGCTCTTGGGCGTGGCACCTCTCTTGAGATCTGCATAAGCTTTGCCCTTTAATTTACTTGACCAATCCCGCTCTCGCACTTCTTCGCCTGGCACCCCGACCGTCTCTCCCCTTAACTCTGGCAATTTGGACCTAACCTCGTGGCCAAACATCATGTAACATGGGGTAGTCCCCGTCGTCGTTTGCGGAGTGGATCTGTACGCCATCAACCATACAAGCAATTCAGTTCTCCAGTTCTTTCCTTTTAAATGTGCAATCTGTAGACATTTAAGTAACGAGCGATTTTGGCGTTCCACCTCTCCATTAGCTTGAGGCCACAACGGCGTCGTTTTTCTGTGCTCAACACCATTTGTGCGTAAATATGCTTCAAATTCTTCGGATACGAACTGGGGCCCATTATCTGTCCTTAAAGAGAACGGAAAACCGAATCTGGCAAACATGGGTGCAAGTGCTTCAATGACCTTGGCACTTGTTGTAGACTTCAGAATAGCAACTTCTAAGAAGCGACTGTAGTAATCGATCACCACCAAAACACTCTCTCCTGTGGGTAGGGGTCCCAGCAGGTCTGCTCCACAATCCTGCCAAGGAGCACTTGGAGGAAGAACGCGGGACATCGGCTCAGGAGGGTTAAATCCAGAAGTGACCTGGCAGCCATGACAAACTTTACAAAATTTCTCAACTTCCTTGTCCATTCCCGGCCACCAAACTTTACTACGGAGCCGATACTTCGTCTTCACTATACCCTGGTGTGCCAGCCGCACCACCCTGTTGCGCAGGAGCTTGGGAACCACAATCCTTGTGCCGCGAAGCAATAGCTCACCATAGACGCATAATTCGTCCTTGACTTGTGCATACGAGGGAAGTGTACACCGGTCCCAGTCCCCTGACCTCACGCAACTCTTTACTATCGTCAATTCTTCGTCAAAATAGGAAGCTTCTTCAATTTCTGTAGGCGATAGAGCAACGGGTATACAGCTTATAGCAATGGCTCTGACAAAGTCGTAGTCTTCTCCATGGTCCACTTGATCCAAGGAGTTCAAACGGGACAACGCGTCGGCTATATTTGTTTTCCCTGGGCGGTACACCACTTTAAAATCGTACCCTTGTAGTCTTAAGACCCATCTCTCTATTCGGGCGCAGGGCTTTGAAGTGCGCGAGTAGACACGCTCTAAAGGCTTGTGATCTGTTTCCAACTCGAAGCTCTGTCCGGAAACGTACATGTTGAACCGTTCACACGCCCAAACCAAGGCAAGTGCCTCCTTCTCTGTTTGGCTGTAGCGTCGTTCCACGTCAGTTAGGCTCCTGGACGCGTAGGAGACAACTCTCCACATTCCCCCCTGCTGTTGGGTGAGAACCGCTCCTAATCCAACTGGAGACGCATCGGCAATGATTCGCGTTCTGCAGCCAACCTTAAAATAAGCCAGTGTCTCTGCCTGGGTGATTAGACGCTTCAGTTCCTCAAAGGCTGTTTGCTGCTCTTTACCCCAGTGAAACACGATGCCCTTCCTGGTTAACTCTTGAATAGGCTTGGCCACGGACGCCACGTCAGGCATGAACTTAGCGGAATATTGGACAAGACCCATAAACGATCGCACTTCACCTGCGTCTTTGGGAGATCTAGCATCTCTTATAGCAGCAATCTTCTCTTCGGATGGGTTTATGCCGTCACTAGTCAGCTCGTGACCAAAGAACGTAAGCCTTGACAATCTAAACTCGCACTTGTCTCCGTTCACCGTCAACCCCACTTCACTCAGCCTATCTAACACCGCAAAAAGACGCTTGTCATGTTCCTCCACGTCACACCCATGAACAATGAGATCGTCCGCAATGTTCGCAACCCCAGCACAACCCCTTAACACATCTCTAATGATCTGCTGATATTTCTCCGGCGCCGACGTTACGCCAAACATCAACCGCTTGTAACGATAAAGCCCTCGATGCGTGACAAAGGTAGTGATGTGGCGACTTTCCTCACTGAGTAAAATCTGGTGAAAACCCCATTTGAGATCTATCTTGCTGAACACCGTACTGCCATTCAAGTCGTGTAACAGCTCCTCAACAGTTGGAATTGGGTGACGCTCTCGGACGATTGCTTCATTTGCACGACGCATATCAACACAGACTCTTACGTCGCCATTGCCTTTGGGAACCACCACCAACGGCGAAATCCATCCTGACGGCCCCTCCGGCACTTCCTCTATAATGTCAAGCTCCAAAAGTTCATCCAGCTTTGCATCCACTTTCTCGCGTAAACCGAACGGTATCCTGCGTACATGCTGCGCTACAGGCTTCACCGACTCATCAATGTGTAGCTTAAGCTCGTAGCCCTTCAAAAGACCAACACCACTAAACAAGTGCTTGTATTTCTCTCTGACATCCCCGTCCGATCGCCCACCGTCAACACTGTTTGTCCGAAAAGGACCAATACGCAACAGGTTTAGCGCCTCGGCAGTCTCTCGGCCCAACAGCGTGCGACCATCGCCTTCAACCACTACAAAATCAGCATTACTTCCGTTTTCAAACCCAGCCAGCGTGACATCTGCCGTGAACGTTCCTAGGGTCGGTAAAGGTTCTGTACCACCATAAGCAAAAAGTTCCTTTGCAGATTTGCGAGATTCACAGTTAATCCCCTTTTGCTTTAACAACTCCCAGGTCTGCTGGCCCATAACATTACATGAGGCTCCCGAATCAACGAGAACATCGGGTACGTCTACACCACCAATGACCAGCGTTACCAAAGCGCTCCTTTGTTCCTTGCGATCATTCACCTGTTCCACTGAAAAGGCATAATCGGGTCTTTGCGAACGACCTGGTGTAGCGAAGTCTCCTTTGTCTTCTTCTCCAGGGCTAGGTCTTCCAGTCACGAGGTTCGTCTCTCGCCCTCCGCGTCCGCGTCCACCTCGACCCAGTCCACCAGCACTCCTGCCTCCTCTGCCGCGTCCGCCTCTGCTACCCTCAGGCCCTCTAGATCCCGAGTGGGTCCTGCTTAGCTGATGGAGTCGAGGGCATTTAACTTTGAAATGGCCTGTTCCGCCGCACTTCCTGCAAGTTTGACCACGCGCCGGGCACTTTTTGTCTTGACTGAAGTGTCCTTCTTGTCCGCAGCTAAAGCACGTCTTTGCTTTCCTGGGACTTTCGTTTCCATACAGCCTGCCACCCACTGCATTGACCTGGTTATCTGCTTGGTCGGTACCGTATTGCTTCAGTTGTCGATCAACCGCTTCTTGGGATCTTGCAACACGCAACAATTCATCTAACGTAACAGTTCCTTCCTTTTCCAGAAATTTCCGGCGTAAATGGCTCGAATAACACTTGTCTATGAGCTGATCGCGAATGTAGTCATCCTCGCCGGCGCCAAAATCACAAGTCGCTGCTCGCTGACGCAATCTACAAACGAACTGATCAACTGTCTCTCCGATCCCTTGCGAAATTTGTCGAAACAAATGTCTCTCAAAGGGAATGTTCGCCTTTGGCACGAAATGGTCGTCCAACACCTTCAACGTTGCTTCAAAACTTGCATCTCCACCCTCACCAGCTAGTGTGAAATAAATTTCTTGGACATCCATACCAGCGACATGCAACAGCAAAGCACGTTTCTGAGCGTCGTTCGATACACCTTTCCCGGTCACATACAAACTGAACGCTCGCTTCCACTTCTTCCATCGCTGACTTAAATTGTGCGCCTCTCCTTTTGGATTAAATGGTTCCAATCCACTGACATCTAAAGTAACAGAAGTCATCCCAGAACAACCAACAGCACCGCTCGTAGTACCGCTTGTCATGTTAGTTTTGCCCGATCCACCGCCTCCCGGCATCGCTGAAATAAATCCTTGACGAAATCCTCGACGAAATCCACAGCGAAATTTTCAACGAAACTCTTGAAACCCTCGGCGAAATCCTCGAAATATCCCTTGAAATATCCTCGAAGTATCCTCGTCGCCAATGTAGTACCGCGTTAGGTTAAAACACACTTTATTCACGACCGTTACACTCCCAACTCAGAACGCTAACTCCCGAATAAATTACAACACACGCTATCTATAGTACATGCAAATTACGTAATTCCCGTGTGTATTACATCACATTCATTCTCTCGCATCTACGCGCTTGCATTAGCATCGTATACACTACAAGTGCTAGATACCCGTGCATTTCGTGGGGCCGATGTCAACCGTGATCACCACCTAGTCATCGCAAAAATCAAGTTGCGGCTGTGTAGAGTAGAGAAGAAAGCAAACAGATTAAAGAAGTGCAACACCGCAAAGCTCAAAGTGCCTGAGGTGGCACAAAAGTTTAAAATCGTGCTTCGAAACAGATTCAGCTGCCTGGCAGATGATGAGGCTAACGTTAACAACAGTGATGATCATGCTCAAGTTCAAGATCTGGAAAATGACTGGAAGAAGATCAAGGAATCCTACCAAAAGACAGCTGAAAACGTTCTGGGGTTTCGGTCAAGATCAAAGAAACCATGGATTAGTGGTGAGAGTTGGAAGAAAATAGATGACAGGAGAGAGTTGAAAAGGGAAATGGATTCCACCAGGTCAGAAAGGGTCAGGGAACAACTTAGAAACGCATATTGAGCCAAAAACAAGGAAGTGAAAAAACAACTCAAGAAAGACAAGAATGACTGAGCACAGAAGGTCGCCGAGGAAGCACAGAAAGCTGCTGGACAGGGCCAGCTTAAAACAGTTTATGACGCTACCAGAAAAATGTCAACTAAGAAAGGGAAAAACCATGGACATGATAAAGAGTGGAGGGCTGCTGACAAAACCAAAAACGATGGAAAGAGCATTTCCTTGAGAGTTTGATGAGGATGATGAGATCACTGAATCGGAAATTTTTATTTATTTATTTATTTTATTTTTTTATTTTCATTTTTTTCCACACAAACAAAAATAGAGACACAATTCAATAGATAATAAACAAAAACAACTCAATACACAAGATAACAATGAAACTACAAAACCACAATATATTAAAGGTAGAAAGCAAAATGGCGAGGGAACCTAAAAAAAGCCACGGGGTTGTAGGCTTCGGTTCCCTCACAATAAACACCAGATGACTGATTTATTTAATTTATGACAAGCCTTTTTTGTAATATAGTGAATAGTTATCAATAATATACGCTATAAGTCTTTTTTAAAAAGATGCCAGTGACGAAGAGCCCGAAATTTGCTGATGCGCGAACAAAGGCTGAAATCTACGCAGCCCTCAAAGAGATGAAGGGGGAGGAGTTGACAGTCTGACCGTTTAGATTCTAAAGGCAGACTTAGAGACATCCGCGGGAGTCCTATATTACTTCTTGCATAAGGTGTGGGAGCAAAAGCAAATACCGGGGGACGGGCAACAGGGATTGATAGTGAAACTTCCAAAGAAAGGCGATTTAACCGAATGCAACAACTGGAGGGGCATAGCGCTTATGGTGGTTGCAGCAAAAGTTCTGGGCAGAATCATAATCACACGAATACGGGATGGAACTGATAATAAACTGCGTCAAGAACAGGCAGGCTTCAGGAAAGACCGCGGTACAACAGAACAAATATTTGTACTGCGCAATATCATCGAACAGGTTATCGAATGGAACGCCAACCTTTATGTGTTCTTTGTTGACTTCGAAAAAGCATTTTATTCTGTAGATCGTTCTGTACTCTGGAGGATTATGACGAGCCACAGCATTCCTGAGAAGATTGTGAAGACGGTGAAAGTGATGTACAGTGGGAGTGAGTGCGCTGTAATTGATGGGTCAGGCGTGTACGATTAGTTCGAGATCAAGACCGGTATTAACAGGGTTGCTGTATGTCTGGGTTTCTTTTACTGCTTGTTGTGGACTGGGTTATGAGGAAGACCACCAAACATGGGAAAACCGGCTCAGATGGAAGTTCAACAATTTTCTGGAAGATCTTGACTTTGCCGACGACCTAGCTAATCTCAAGCAGTAGAAATCATATCCAGACCTGCCAGCCAGTCAGTCAGCCAGTCAGCAACCTGGGACGATATGCAAAAATGATGGGCCTCAGAATCAACACAGCAAAGACTATGATGATGAGCTGAAAAAACTCCGCAGGCAGAAAGGTCCAGGTCGATGGAGAAGAGCTAGAAGCGGTGTCGAAATTTGTTTATCTAGGAGGAACAATGACCCAGGAAGGGGGTTCAGATGAAGACATCAAAAGCAGCCAGAGCAGCATTCAGCAAGCTTAGAAACAAATGGAGGAGCAGTCAGCTGAAATTGAAAACTAAGCTGAAGATCTTTAAGTTATAGTAGTCCTGTTGTATGGATGTGAAACTTGGCGTATGACTAAAAGAGATGCGACCAAGTTGGACGTATTTCTGCATAAATGTCTGAGAAAGCTCATGAAGATCTATTGGCCTATGAAAACATCAAACGAGGAGATCCGAAACCGGGCTAACATCAGCACCATCAGCGAACAAATCTTTTGGCGGCGCTGGAAGTTCATCGGCCACATCCTCAGAATGGATCCAAACAAACATCCAAAGACGGCATTAACGTGGGCTCCAGAGGGAAGACGAAGTCGTGGCAGACCGAACAGCTTTAGGTTTCAACTCGTGGAGCGAGGCAACGGTGGCTGCTCGGGACCATGTGGCCATAAGTCTGTAGATGCCACAACGAACATTAAAAAGAACCTGAACCTGAACAGAACCTGAACGAACAACAGATATATCATCCAGCATTGCGTCATTGCACAGAAAGAGCAGACAAAAAACATTGCAAGAAACAGAATGCGTGGACACTAAAACCCCATTTACACGCGCTAAAAAATCGGCACGGCAAGCCAAATCTTTGGTACCGTGTCTAAACCAGTTCGGCAAGGCACTACCCATTTACACGAGCAAAAATTAAAGGTTTTTCCCTGCTGGGCACGGGTCTGTCTTTTCCCCGGAAATGGCAGATAAACTTGCAGTCGTCTTGCACCGCGCATTAAGGGGAAAATTTGACTTAAATTGAAACGGATAGAGTCGTTTACGGCTCAACAAGGAAACGGGTCGACATCTTGGCAAAACCAGAACAAAAAGACGGAAAAAGAGATTTTAATAAATGGCTCGCGTTTCTTTCGATAACTTCCAGTGTTCGAGTGACAGTTGTGTGGACTCCTTAGCCCACAACTCTCGTAACACTCATGTGGCCTCATCAGGCCAGTTTATTCCACGGTTTTCCTTTGGCGAGCGCGAACGACCTTGCTTCTTCATCCGCAATTTTCGTGACAACCACGTATGCGTCATGAATGGAATCACAACAAAACTGCCTAGAACGGCACCGGGGAGCGTTTACACGAACTTAACTTTTAGCGCGGTGCCTGATCTAACTGTACAAAGACTTGTCAACCCCAAAAAGTTTGGGCGCTGGTGCCACGCTATATTTGGGACCGATACGTTTACAAATTGATAACAAAGAGTGCCGTACCTTACAATCGTCAGCATGATGCCAATCATTTGGCGTGCCGCACCGATTTTTCAGCGCGTGTAAATGGGGTTTAAATGTACATTGGGTACGAGTGACGATATCAGGTACCGCCACTCGTCATGTGATCCAGTGGTTCCTTACGCACCGTACGAAGCGACAGTTTTCCAACCCATTTAGCCCTTTCGGCAGACTGTTTTTCCGTACTTTCGGCAATATATAGACAGTTAAAGTTGGTAAAAGTATGCTTCTTAAGTGGTATGACCAAAGTCACTGGCCGGTATGCCAAATAAGGAGCTTTTGCATTCTTGTGTGGCTGGCAGAACTTTGATTTATTTTCTTACTTCATAAAGGTTGACAAAGTTACAAAGTACCTTACATTGTCATCAACATAATAATATATTGGCCATACGAGGAAAACTTCATATAGAGAGAGAGGGAGAGGGAGAGAGAAAGAGAGGGAGAAAGGCACAGCGGCTTTCAGATGATTATTTAGCACTTTGCTCATTACAACATAAAAGTGAGGTGTTGGCCGGGGTGCTGTCCAATGGCATGACAAACGTGTCTCCAAAGGTTAAACATTGACTGTGCTGTGGACGCGCACTTGACACTGATCTGCTTTATCAGTTTCAGTTCGCCACTGTGTCGTACTGACAGTTTAGGACTCGATTCCTCTGTGCATTTTTTTAAGTAACCTTCGCATGAAAAATAATTTGGAATGGAATGCCGATCTATTGAACCTCAGGAAACTCTAAATCAAAAGTCATTTCCCTTGGTCGAATTTGCTTCACTGAGTCGAACACGCCCTTGATAATTCTGGATATCACGAAAACCTTTTCCAATAATTTTTTTATTATGATAAGTTAAGTTATGTTATGCAGGGTGTTCAAGTTATGCAACGTCAGTATTATCATCTATGCACAATTTAAGATTTACACATTACTATTAAACTGGCCTATTGTTTCTGCATGTCCGTGTTTCTTTGAAGTCTCATAGAATCTCCCACCATGGTAACGAGGTAGAATTTAAAAATTAAACGAGACTTTTTACCTATAAGTTGAAGTTTGATTTTATACTTTAAATCATTAAAACAAACTGTTACGGTAGTTTGGGAATGTGATCTTACTTAGCACAGATTTTTTAAATACGATTTTATTTATTTGTTTTCTCCACAGTTTAGCTTCGATTAAAAATATGAATCTAACACTCGCGAGTGTTTTATCACATTTCCATTTGAACACCTGGAATTTCGTTAAAAATACTCCGCTGAGCGTCGTCATGTTTGATATCTGACGTGAAATACCAGGTGCAAAATCCAGCTGAAAATGCAGGAAAATCTGGGCGGCGTGAAACATCAGGCGAGAAATTCGTCTCTGTTCTGAATTTTTCACTCGTGTATGAATTAAGACGGAATCCGCTAGGACTTCGAGCATCCATTGGACAAAATTATGTACCAAAATGATTTACACCTTATTGCAAGCTTTTGTGTTACTGCTTCAAATATTTTATCAAAAGAAATCTTTTCTAACAACACCAAACATCGAAAACAAATTTCGAAGTTCCACTGAATTCCACAGAATCGCTTAAAAAATGTGAGATTTTTCCTATAGCTTGCGAGCTTTGAAATTCATTTTCTCAGTCTCTGATAAGAAATTGTTGTACTAAAATTATTTACACCTTATTGCAAACTTTTGAGTTACTGCTTCAAATATGTTATCAAAAAAAATCTTTTCTAACAACACCAAACATCGAAAACAAATTTCGAAGTTCCACTATAATTCCACTGAATCGCTTAAAGACGATTTTGCAAAATGGCTACACGTTAGATTTTGCCTACAGGTTGTGATCTTTAAAATTCATTTTCTCGGGCTCTGGTAAAAAATTGTTGTCGGTGTTATAGCAAATAATTACTGACATCTTTACCTTTTATTAAGGGTAAAAAATAACGCAATATGATTTCAATTATTCTGGTACTCGATTTTAATAAACTTAGATAAATATTACTCAACTTCCTGATGGATTCCGTCTTAACATAATTTTTTGTACAAAAACAAGGTCTTGTGTGGCACCTTAGCATCGACTTGATTGACACTTGACTAGCAAGCTTTCCCAATGCTGTTATCTTTTCTAAGAATAGCGCCGACTTTCTATCCCCTGTTTTTCCCAAATCAATATTTCAAATCGATTTAAATAGTAATTTAGCAGCTTACTTCAATTTATTATTCTAATTTTGCAATGCAGTGTACACATGACTCTAAAAGAATTGTCATCGGTACATCACGTACAATAACTGTCATGATTATCAATATTATAATAAAACGGTCTCATTGATTATTAATAATTGTTATTAATAATTATAATTCAATAAACAATTGTAACTGGGACATAATTTTAAAAAAATGGGTTTTTAGAGGTCGTAGGGTATAACTTAGGTTTTTTTCCTTGACCAAATCTGATCGTGTGTAGTATCAATCTCGGGGAAAATACCGTTCATTTCGGCACATGAAAACCAGAATTTTTGGTTAAATCGATCGACTCTATCGTGTTACTCAGCTGGCTTGAGGTTGCATGAAGTGGCTTGGCGTTGCTATATGAATTGCGTGCAAAGTAAAGACGCAGCTTAATCTTCAACTAAGCACGTTGAGCAATGAAAGACGTAACGGCCTTAGTCGTATATCCTGAGGAAAACGAATACCACCTGAATACCCACCGTTTTATTTTCCTGTTTTTAAAGCTCCCAACGGCGAAAAACGGCAAGTTTGCACATTGCTTCCTCATCGCCGAAGTCGAGACTTCGAAATGTCTGAAGACTCAGCTCCGACTTGCTGAGTCACCCACGGGGAAGCGAAATCTCTCTTCAGCAAATGAGGAAGCAAATATGCAAACAAAACTGCGCCGTTGGGAGCTTTAAAAACGGGAAACTAAAACGGTGGGTATCAGGTGTGTATTTCTTTTCCTCAGGATATACTACTTATCGAAGAAGGACAACCCCTGGCCGGCTGGTTCGGACAATTAGAAAGAAGCGACACCATGTATACAATGGTACGCGGAGCAAACAACTGTGTGTGGTTGATGCGAAATCGGAAAGAGAATTGCGGGCAGCATAACTTTCAGCTGAAAAGAGGAATGCACAGGCCCGCATCATGCCGCAGCTGCGGCGTTGGAGTTTCGTGTCTTGCTTGCGGCGGGAACAAGCTTAGACAGCGGCTTATTCGCTGTCGAAATTAAATTTTGAACGTGTTTTGCACGAGCTGGTGTCAAAGGCACGCAACTCAAAGTTGCCGATGGCTGCAGCAAGAACCGCATGCCTGAAAGAAATGTTATGCGCAGAGTATGTTGTAGACGAAATGTCTGAACAGGAAATATACGAACTTGCGTGCCAGAATTATTCAGTTGAAAAATTAACTACACTTAAATATATGGCTGCGCAAGAACCGGAGAAATATATGCTAGAGTTTAGGAGGGTGCATTTTTTTTTGCAACCAAATTTTCAACATCTTTTCTTGCCACAAACCAGACCACTTTTTTCTTGCCACAAACCAGACCACTTCTTGTTGCCACAAGCCAGACCACTTTTCCATTGCCACAAACCAGACCACTTTTCCATTGCCTCAAGCCAGACCAATTTTACCTTGCCACAAACACCTTTGTTTGGCACAAGAGCTGTTTTTTTTTCGAAGGTGGTGCTTTGCCCGACAGCAGGGCCTCTCTGCAGGGCACACAAAACAAACAACTAGGTTGCCAAAATCCTCCAATTGAACAAATGTGTGTCGGAAGTGTACAAAAAAAAAATGTCTTCGCAACTGTTTGAACATTTTGGCAACGAAACAATCCAAACATACAACAATGTGGCTTTGTTTTTCTCGAGGCCCGCAACGCTGGACGGAGAAGAAGCACTTGCCGAAGCTGTCGCGGCAGCAGAAAAGGAAGTTTGTGCCGAACTACAAGAGAAACGGGAAGAAAAAGCTGCAGAGGATGGAACAATGAAAGAAGAAGAAAAAGCTGCACTGGAAAAAGAAGCAGAAGCAGCAGGGGAAGCCTTCCAAGCTGCCGCAGAGAAAACCAAACTTGCAGCAGCAGAGGCCAAAAGCAAAGCAGCGGCAACGAACATCGCTGGCGCAACACCAGAAGAGTTCGCAGCAGCACGCGCAGCGGCAAAGATTCATTCCACCGTGGTGGCAATGGGGCAACAAAACAAAACTTCGATAGTATGGGTCTGCGGTGCGAGAAATCTGTTGCCTACCACCTGCCACTCGAAAACGCGTACAAAAACAATCTTCTTCCGACATCGCCAAGGTCGACTATCTTGTAGGGAACCAAGGTCGCACGAACCTTCGGTATAATGGCTTGGGACCCTCGATGACATTTGTAAGGGTGGGAGAGTATATATTTGAAGGATATACTGACCGAGACTGGCGTGAGTATAATAACCACTATGATTGTCTTCTCTTGCGCTCCAGCGAAGGCTGAAGTTCGATAATTAGTGAAAATAGATCAAAAGAATGGATAATCAGTTTTATCGCCATTTAACCGCGAAGGAGTAGCATTTTCTAACGTCATCGCCTGGCTATAGCTAAGTCAAGTGATCGACGCGAACAAAACTAGACACGCCAACGCGAAAGGTTAGTCGATCAATGTTTTAAGAAAGCAAATTTCATCAGCTTAATGTTTCGTCCAGAAGAAAAGTGAAGCATCGGTCCAATATAGGATCTATCAGTAGACAGTTACATCACATTCTCTCCACACCTTTTCTCGAGCGGAAATAGACCACTCCTTGGTTTTGCAGCTGTAGTTGAACAGACAAGCAAACATACATACAGATAGGAAAACAGACATGCAAACAGTCAAAGAAACATTCGTATTTCTCTACTATGGTAGCACTTTTTATAATGGCTGTAGCACATGTTCGATGTATCATAATTTTCCATAGCAATGCAATTTCTGTCAGCGAGTAGCCCTTTTGATAAGTTAACCTTCCTAATTCAGAACGTTTCTGTTTCAGATTCCGGCGGTTCCTACACAGATTCGGCTCACAGCTTCATATTCTCGTTCAAAAATCATTATGGGCTGGAGCCATTCAAGCTACACGTCAAAATAACCCAATACGCCATATATGGGGTCAGCAGCTACGGACCATCATTCGGCGCTGGTCAGGACATTTATATCGCCAACTCTGCAGGTTACAACACGAATTCTTACAGCAATTTGAGTCACAGTTATGTTCAAGTGGCGGGCTACAGATATGGTTCTAGTAAAGCGCAAAGCCTGCTACAATTTCCAACCTCAAGAAGTCGAAGTATTTTACCAGAAGGATAAGAACTAATATAATTTGAACTACAAAAGGACATTCACTTTACAATCTCTTGTTAATTTTACATAAAAAGGCTCGGTCACGCCTTTTTGGCTCCCCAGAGAGTGCAACCTTGCCGTTGGTTGGGGGGGGGGGGGGGCGCTTGCGTTTCTCTATGACCCAGAGCGCTATGCTGGCGGGAGACTCGTCTCCTGGCAGGGCCACCCAAGCCAGACAGGTCGAAGGGTAGAGACCAGACGAAGAGCACTCACTGGCCCTCCAGGCTGGGGGTTTGAATTGGGCTAACAACCCGGTCCTGTAAAAGACAGCCTGTTACAGAAACCGCAACAACATATTCTGAAAACAACATGGTCGAGGAAGAGTCCCCTCTAGTAGAGCCCATGGCGCGAGCTGGAGAAAGCCTTCGGGAAGCCAGTGCACCGACAACTCTTCTGACGACCAAAGCCAAGACCAGGATAGGGACCTGGAACATCAGAACCCTGTATGAGACCGGAAAAAGTGCAAAAGTGTGTAGAGAGATGCATAGGTACAACTTGAAGATCTTAGGCCTATGTGAGACAAGATGGACTGGAACAGAACGGACAAGACTGACGAACGGAGACACCATCATCTACTCCAGGCAGGAAGACAGCCAACCTCACATTCATGGAGTAGCGCTGCTGATGACACCTGAGGCAATGCGAGTACATGCTGTCCTGGGAACCAGTATCACCAAGGATTCTCACTGAAAGAGTCAACTCGAAGGGCAGGAAGGTCACCATCATCCAGTGCTACGCTCCTACAAACGCAGCAGTTGGAGAGGTGAAAGAGGCATTCTACGAACAAATACAAGCAATCATGGACAAAGCACCAAAGAGAGACCTGAAGATCCTCATGGGAGACCTGAATGCTAAAGTGGGATCAGACAACACAGACAGAGAACTCATCATGGGCAGACATGGTACTGGAGAGCAAAATGAGAATGGTGAACTCTTCACAGAGTTTTGTACCTTCAATGACCTTGTGATTGGAGGCACTCTATTTCCCCACAAGACATTCCACAAGACCACATGGATTTCCCCTGATAGCAAGACCGAGAATCAGATCGACTACATCACTATCGGCAGAAAGTGGAGACGAAGCCTGCATGATGTTAGAGTGAAGCGCGGAGCGGACGCAGCATTGGATCACCACCTGGTTGTGGCAGTTTTCAAGACCAAGTTGAAAGCCTACAACGATCAAGCAGGAAGACCACCTCACAAGTTCAACGTACATAGCCTGGAAGAGAAAGCAAAAGCGGAAGAATTCAAGGTCGAGCTGAGAAACAAGTTTAGCATCCTTTCCCTACTACCAGAGGAAACAGTAGAAGAGCAATGGCAAAGTCTGAAAGAAGACAAGGAAACACAAAGAATGGCTAACAACGGAGACATGGACAGTGATCTCAGACAGAAAAGAGTTAAAGACCAGATCAACCAGACGCAAGACCAGGAAGAGAAGCAAGAACTACAGGCACGCTACTGGGAAATGAACCGGCAAGTGAAGAAGAGTGCGAGAAAAGACAAGAGATAGTTCATCGAGGAGCTGACTTAGGAAGCAGAAACTGCAGCAGGTCAAAGAAATATGAAGAGGCTGTATGAGATCACCCGAACACTCTCTGGAAAGACCAGCAACCCAAGTCGCCCTGTCAAAGACAAGAACGGAAACATCATCATGGGCGAACAGGACCGGAGAGCAAGATGGGCTGAGCACTTTAAGGAAACACTCAACAGACCTGCACCACCAGCCTCACCAGACATCCTACCATCAACTGAGCTCCTAGACATCAACATCAACCCTCCCACCAAGACAGAAATCACCAAAGCCATCAAGTCCCTCAAGTCAGGCAAAGCAGCAGGTCCCAACGGAATACCACCAGAAGCATTGAAGGCAGACATCCAGGCCTCGACAGAGATGCTACACCCACTCCTACATAAGATCTGGGAACAGGAGAAAGTTCCAGAGGACTGGAAGAAAGGCCATCTCGTAAAGCTGCCAAAGAAAGGGGACCTGTCATCCTGCAACAACTGGAGGGGAATCATGCTGTTGTCCATCCCGGGGAAACTATTGGCCAGAATCATCCTTGAGAGACAGAAGACTGCCCTCGACAAAACACTGAGGGGTGAGCAGGCAGGCTTTCGCCAAGAGAGATCATGCATAGACTACATTGCCACACTTCGGATCATCATCGAGCAGTCTCTGGAGTGGCAGACCCCCCTGTACACAGTCTTCGTCGACTTTGCAAAGGCTTTCGACAGTGTCGACAGAGACGTCATCTGGAGACTGGTGTATCACTACGGCTTTCCACCGAAATTCGTCACCATCATCCAACAACTGTATGAAGATGCCACCTGTCAAGTCATCCACGACCGGAAGCTGACGGAACTCTTTACTGTACAAACTGGTGTCCGTCAAGGTTGTTTACTCTCGCCGACGATCTTTCTGGTGGTGGTAGACTGGGTCATGAGACAGTCTACAGCAAGCCGGAAGACAGGTATGCAGTGGACCTTTATGAAGCAGCTGGATGACCTGGACTTTGCAGACGACATCAGTCTTCTCTCCCACAAGCAGCAAGACACACAAGAGAAGCTATGTCGCGTGGCAACAGAAGCTGAAAAGACTGAGCTCCAAATCAACATCGGGAAGACTGAGGTCATGAGGGTCAACAACAAGCAGCAAGACCCAGTGCAACTCCATCAAGAAGACATCAAAGAAGTGGACAAGTTTGTTTAATAATAATAATAATATACAATATTTATAGAGCGCTAATTTCCAGTGGTCCAAAAGCGCTTTACATAATAAAAATAACAACAAAATCCTAAACCTACAAAACTACATTGTCATTCTATAAAAATTCCCAATGGAACAAAACCGCTTTACATAATAAACATAACAACAAAATCGTAAACCTACAAAACTACATCGCCATCCTATAAAAACATGGTTTACCTGGGCAGTATAGTCAGCAAAGATGGGGGAACAGACGAGGACATCAAGTGCCGAATAAACAAGGCGAGACACATCTTAACATCTTACGTCCACTCTGGAGATCAAAAGCCCTATCACTCCGCAACAAGATCCAGATCTTCAACACTAATGTGAAGTCAGTCCTACTTTATGGCTCGGAAACGTGGCGTGTAACCAAGACCAACACCCACAAGCTTCAGACATTCATCATCAACAGATGTCTCAGAAACATCCTTAACATTACGTGGCCAGAAGTTGTCTCCAATGAACAACTTTGGGACAGGGCAAGCCAAGCCCCAATTGAGATTGACATCAAGAAAAGAAAATGGGATGGATTGGCCACACTCTACGCAAGCCTACATCCAACGTCACCAGACAGGCTCTTGATTGGAACCCACAAGGAAAACGGAAAGTGGGCCGACCCAGACAGACTTAGCGCAAGAGTGTTGACGCTGAGGCGAAGGCCGCCAGAATGACTTGGGCCGAGCTGAAGAGGACCAGCCAAAACCGTGTTCGCTGGAGGAGTGCTGTTTTGGCCCTTTGTTCCCCAAGGAATTAAGAGGCATAACCATAACCACGCCTTTTTTGATGAGTCTAAAACTGACACTGAAAAACTGTTGTCATTAGTATATGAGCCAATTTTAAAAGCGGCAATCCTTCTCCCAACGGCAGTTCCCTCGGCATGCCATTTTTTGGAAAATATTCGATCTCATTAAATTGATTACAAGATTCAATGCCTCATTTCCTTAACGCTAAGAAGTGGTCAAATGCCTTACGCTTCGGCCGGTTGCGTAACGGTTACGGTCAGTCGATATCAATTTTAATCAATTCCTATTAATGATGGGTGGGGGATTCTTAATTACCAATTTGTCCTGAACGTTTTGCTAAGGAAGGTTTTTATCACTCGTGGTTTGAATATCAGACCTCCTACGTACCGATAAGCGTTTTGCAGAGGTTTGTTCCATCGAAGAGTCCCTCAAAAGTTTAGAAATCACGGTCATATTTGAACAGTCATTTGACCAGCCCTACAAAACCTTCCAAAACTCGCATGCATCAAAATACCGCATTGACTGATGTCTTAGCAACTGCTCTAAATTTAAAACACCTAGCAACGTTTTTATTTTGTGAAGGCAACGTAACTCGCAACTTCTTCATTGACTGATGAAAATTCTTCAACGTGTGACCGTTGAAAAATGATTTCGCTGACAGAATCAAATGCCCAAAGGGACTGAGGAGGGTGTGGGAGAGAACGTATTTGGAATTGCCCGATATCTATTGAAAAATTGGTAACTCTTTGTTTAAGCCAATAAATTGCGGTATATTATGAATTTAAAAAATCAGAATCTGTCTTAGCATAAAGAGGGTTATGAGATACTATTTTCAAATAAAGTGAATTAATTCAGTGTCCTTACCGAGGTGAAAGTTTGGGCTCTACCTTTTACACACTTCGATGTAAAGTTGGATCTCTCACTAAAACGACTTAAAGGCAACACCTTCACGAGAACAAGATGCTGTGCAGTAGTTTTTGCGGAAACGAGTAGCGTTGGCTAACATATATAGGGTTAGCATGACTGTAGTAAAGTTTCTTTCCAATATAATTTGCTAATACCTCAATTAATCAAGAAAAGGTATCCTAAATACCCAAATTATATTGGTCGTATTAAAAAGGATGAGTTAACGCAATAGTACGTGATCTCTCAAACACAAGATCGATATCCTAGATAGATTTTATTACGCATCGCTACGCTACGGACAGAGAGCTGTCAAATTACGAATTCAAAGGAAACAGACCCCGCACAAAACTGGTTTTGCGTACTATTTTATTCGAAATAGCATGGAAGTGTGGTTCATAACCGCTGCAACCAGAGGGTTTTTTGCGTGAAACCATCACGGCTTCGCCGCTCAATGATAGCGCCTTCGCTACAAAAAAAAAACCCTCTGGCACCCAGGGTACAAACCGACCAGCATCTCTCGATCATACAAGTAAGGCAATTGTTTGCCTGCGGTAAACTAACTTCAAAAGGTGTTCCAGGAATTAATCTTTATTAGGTTGACGAGAATGCCTCCAAAAGCTTTGTACAACATCAGGAATTTCTCGCTATGAGAGCTTCTTAAAGAAATGCTCCACCAAACATTGACTGCAACAATGCGGATCAAGTCAACCCGGCACACAAGTTAAGATTGTACCTGAAGCAGTGGAGGGAAAGCAAGGCTAGTACGTAGCTCGCGTTCTACGTTACGTTCGTGCTGGTCAACAAATACTGAAACCCAGAGATAATGACGCAACTAGTTAGCTGCAATCTAGAGACTCCGAAGATCCGGGCGACTCAGAAGACGCTACAAAATCAGATTCTTCATAAATTGGCGGCTTTATCGAACACAGTTACGAGGTAATCTTTGTCCCAGTCGACATTGATGTCGAATGCGTTACAGTACAAAGCAAATAGAGGATTCGGGTATATATTTACTATAATGGTAGTTGGGGGGGGTGCGCATAATTTTTGGGAGATTAGGTGAGGGATCAGAGCTAATTTGATTCTCTCTGGCTATCTTGAGTCACTCATCGATACTGAGAGCAGCGAACTTCTGACATTGGTCTGACCAGCGAGGGGAGTTTCGACACATCCAACATTTGTGCCAAGTTGTGCTGCCTTTGCCGCTATCATCTCTAAGGAAATGATTAACTGAACGTTTGCTCGAACTGTGACACGCATGCGTGACTTCATCCCTACAGTCATCCAATCTATGAGCCCTTGCAATGTCAGTTTTTTGCCTTCTCGTCCCAGTTCTCTTGACTACACTTTCCGATCGTCCATCGGGCAACGCGTCTAATTTCCACACAGGTCTAAAGCACGTGGGTAAAATCAACCATTTATCCATCAGCCCAGCGTATCAGCAAAGAAATCGAATTGTTATGGTCCAAGAAAAAATGGTTCTCGGATGAAGTAATGACTGGACTCGGAATCGCGTTTAATCTAATTTATTCGATCTATGAGAAACAATAGCGAGAGATTCGTTAAGGGCGCGTTCGTTTGGGATCAATCCGGAATAAGAATAATTGGAATAATGCGAGTAAGCGTTTGTTTGGGAGCTATTCTCATTCCGGAATACCTGGATTTCCATTCCGGCTATTCTACTCCCAGGAGCAGAATAGCCGGAATATATTCCAAACGAACGCGCCCTAAATTACATGCGGTAAATCTGAAATTACAATTCTCAAAATCCAACTGGTCACAAAACAAGTCACTTACTTCTGTGGCGATATCCAATCAAAACTAGTCCAGTATTAAAAAGGTCAGCAAAACTGGTCAGCAGATCAAACAGAAAAAAAAACGCTTCAGGTTACTGACGTTTAATTTATTTCGCAAACGTGTCACTTTAAACAGAAAGATCAGCTCACTTAGCGATTACGCTAAAATCAAATGTCAATCAACTCAATTAAGTGTCAATCAGCAAAACGCCAACTTTTAACAAATTTCAATAAAAATACTTCTGTAAAACTAATTCTCTCTGTAGTATCCCGCCCGGATGATTCGGATTTAACCAGTAACTACTCGGATTAAACCAACGCACATTGACTCAACGGTTTAATGGCGGACAACGTGTTCAGTCCACAACCACATGCACGCATGCGCCAATGGGTAATACACTACAATCCCTCCTTTGTTTGAAGTAAATCCTGAACTGAGAAACTAGTGTGTGAAAATGGTTGCCGTACAATGAGGGATCTATAAGACCAAAGTTCTCCTAGATGACAACAATCCTTTTTTTTTTTTTAACGATAACTGGAACATATAAAAAACATAGCGAAATGTTCATATAGTATTGGCTATCCTTATGTCGTAACATTACAAAGTCCTTAATCAAACTCGTCCGATGAAGTTCTGTTTTTAAGACATAACAAAGTCCTTAAATCGCGCTGGCAATGTTCTAGGCCTGGTAGATCTGCGTACAGTGTCTTTGAGGGCGTCAGGTTCTGCCGCACTCGCGACCACTGTCTGTGTGTGAGTCTCTCCCAAATGTTCGTCACTTTCAGTTACACTTGGTTGTGCTTGATGTCCAGTAGAACCATTTGAGTCAGAAGGAGGTGGAGACATCTCGCTTTCTGGCATATTATTCCGTTCAAGAAATTTCTTTACATGGCTAGAGTTTCTCTTGTACTGGACACCATCGGGTGATTGCACTACTACACTGTTGCCTGACTTGTCTAGTACACGGTATGGTTCTGGCCTAAAGGTTGGCGTCAACTTGTTTTTCCGCTCCTGTTTTAACAATACTGTGTCACCTTCTTTCACGTCGCTTTCGCGGGCACAGCGTTTCTCATCAGCATACATTTTTCCTTTTTCCTTGGCTTCACTGTCTCTATCACGTACTTCTTGGTCATCTGCTGGAAATTCTTCAATCCCAGGTATGCGGGTTCACAGCTTTCTACGGAACAGGAGTTCTGCAGGGCTTACTCCAGTGGTACTGTGTGGAGTCGTCCTGTACATTATTAGGTAAGACCTAAGTTCTCCTTTCCAATTTCTCTTTTCGATTTGTGCAATCTTTATCCTTTTCAGTAGGGAGCGATTCTGTCTCTCTACTTCTCCGTTTGCCTGGGGCCAAAGTGGAGTGACTCGTCTGTGCGCAATGCTTTTTTCTTCAACAAAGTTACGGAATTCTTCATTTATGAACTGTGGCCCATTATCTGTAGTAATACTCACAGGCAGTCCATGAGTAAGGAATATTTTCTTCAGACTTGCAATGACTTTGTCAGCAGTTGTAGACCTCAAGACTTCTACTTCCATATAGCGACTATAGTAATCAACAACTACAAGGAGATGATCTCCTGATGGCAGAGATGGAGTCATAAAGTCTGCTGAGATGTGTTGCCATGGACCGGAGGGCAATTCAGTCCTCTTGAGGGGTTCTGGCGGCTTAGGCATACTGACCATCTGGCAGGGATGGCAGGTCTTGCAAAACATTTCTGCGTCTTTGTCACAACCTGGCCACCATACTTTTGTACGAAGTCTGCGCTTCATGGACACTATCCCTGGATGACCCTCGTGTGCAAGATGCAGAACTCGATCGCGTAAGCTTGAAGGAATAATGATCCGAGTTCCCCGCAACACTAATTTTCCTATGACGGAAAGTTCATTTCTGACCAGCAAGTATCGCCTGTTCTCAAGTTTGTGCCACTGTCCCGTTTGCACACATTTTCGTACATTTGACAGTTCTCCATCCGTATCTGAGGCACGTTCGATCTCTCGCGTAGACAAGGCTTGTGGAGTTGCCTTTTCTGCGACAAACCTGACATACTCTTCTGCTTCAGAGCTAAGATCAGCGTTTGCTCGGCTTCTTGTAAGACGAGACAAAGAGTCCGCGATGTTTTCTTTCCCAGATATGTGTCTGACAGTGAAACGATAGGGTTGGAGTCTTAACACCCAACGATTAACTCTCGCACTGGGTTGCGACTTCTTCGAGTAAATGAACTCCAAAGGCTTGTGGTCAGTTAAAATTTCAAAATCAGTTCCGTACAGATACATGTGCAGCCTTTCACATGCCCATACAATTCCTAGAGCCTCTTTCTCGGTCTGTGAATACCGTTTTTCCACTTCTGTCAAACTGCGGCTGGCATAGCAAATCACTCGCTCCACACCATTCTATACTTGTACTAGGACAGCACCTAGGCTGACGGGGCTGGCGTCAGTTATGACACGGGTTTTTGCGGTACTGTCAAAGTAACCCAGGGTTGTCGTTTTGGCCAACCTCTTCTTTAGCTCATTGAAAGCTACGTCTTGCTCTTCTCCCCAGGAGAAATGAACATCTTTCCTTGTAAGTTTCCTGAGAGGTTCCGATACTGTTGCGAGATCAGGAATGAACCTTGCACAGAAGTTCACTAGGCCTAAGAAGCTACGCACTTCTGTTGCTGATTCTGGTTGCCTGGCTTCTGTCACTGCTTCAACTTTCGACTGGGTTGGTCCAATCCCTTGCGCAGAAAGTAAGTGACCCATGAACTCAAGTTCAGACATGTGAAATTTACACTTCTCTTTGTTCAGCGTTAACCCCCTATCCTGGATTCTCTCCAGTGCCTTTCCGAGTCGCCTGTCATGCTCATCTGTTGTCTGCCCATGCACAATGATGTCATCATGTATGTTTCTCACACCATCACAGCCTTCTAAGACTTGCTGAATTACTCTCTGATACATTTCAGGTGCACAACTGACTCCAAACATTAGCCTTTTATACCTGAAAAGTCCCTTGTGGGTGGTAAACGTGGTAATTGGCCTGGAAGCCTCACTCAATTCCACTTGATGGAATGCCCACTTGATGTCCAGTTTACTAAAAACAGTACTTCCATTAAGGTCATGAAGGACTTCGTCAACAGTCGGAATGGGGTGTCGTTCCCGTACAATAGCACTGTTCGCCTGTCTCATATCCACACAAAGGCGGATGTCGCCATTTGGTTTAGGCACAACAACCACAGGTGAAATCCAGGGTGTCGGACCCTCTGCTTTCTCAATTACATCAAGATCTACAAGCTCATTAAGCTTCTGTTCCAAATTGTCCCTCAAACTGAATGGTACACGACGCACAGGTTGGGCTACAGGTTTAACACTTTCATCAATGGGGATATCCAACTGAAAATCCTTCAACTTTCCCAGCCCTTCAAAACATAATTTGTACTTGTCAAATATGTCCTCTTGTTTCAGAACATTAACTCCAACTTCTTCACCAAGGCGCAAAACATTTAGTTGCGTAGCTGTCTCTCTTCCTAGCAATGCTTGGCCTTCTCCCTCGATAACAGTAAATTCTGCTTCTGCAGCAGCATTTCCTACAGTTACGGTTGCAACGAAACAACCTGCCGTCTTCAACGGTTGAGCACTTCCATATGGGTACAGTTTCTTGTTAGATTTCATTGATACACACTTCACTTTATTTGACTTTAACTCCTCCCACAGCTTGCGGTCAATAACATTACAGCTAGCTCCTGAGTCAACAATCATGGCAACATCGGGTACACCACCGACATTTACTAGAACCATAGGCTGTTTCCCATCAACAATGGTAAATGCATACTCGCTATCTGAACTATCCTCGAAGTTAATCTGGTTTACTGGTCTTTTTGAATCTTTTGGCCCTCTGGACTTCTCTCGTCTGGGCTTCTTCTCATTTGGATTTTTAACCTTTTTAGTTTTACAGCACTTTGCAAAATGGCCTACCTTGTGACATTTCCGGCATTCTTTGTTTCTTGCGGGACATCGCTTGTCATCCTGAGTGTGTCCAGCCATGTCACACCTGTAGCATCTCTTCACTTCAGGTTTCTCTTGGACGGAATTTAATCCTTCTTTCAATCCTTCCTTATCGTTTGAGCTCTCGATAGCTCCTGCTTGCCTGTCACTAGCTTCCATAGATCTTGCAGTATTTTGTAGCTGTTCTAGGGTCAGTCCTCGTCCTTTTTCCAGGAGTTTCCTTCGCAGACGACTGGAGATGCATTTCTCGATGACTTGATCACGAATATTTTCATCCTTCGCAGCGCCAAATTCACAGTAATCTGCCCTTTCTCGAAGCCTTGTAATAAACTGATCGATACTTTCAGTAGGTAACTGAGCCATAGTCCGAAATAGATGTCTCTCATAAGGAACATTAATTTGGGGTGTGAAGTATTGATCGAGTTGCTCCATCGCTATAGCTACAGTGTAAACAGTTTCACCTTCGCCAGGTTCTCGAGCTTCCGGAAACGTAAAGTAAACATCTTGCATTTGTGGCCCTCCACAATGAAGAAGAAGAGCTTTCTTTTGATCTGCATTCCGTACTCCTTTTCCAACGGCGAATAATTCGAATGATCGCTTCCATTTCTTCCATCGTGCTCCAACAGTTGTAGGATCTCCATGAATATCGAAGTTAGATATTCCACCTAAATCTGTAGTAATCGTGACAGCCATTCTCAAATAACAATACAAATCATTCAATTAGTGTTTATCCTCGTCGCCAGTTGTAGTATCCCGCCCGGATGATTCGGATTTAACCAGTAACTACTCGGATTAAACCAACGCACATTGACTCAACGGTTTAACGGCGGACAACGTGTTCAGTCCACAACCACATGCACGCATGCGCCAATGGGTAATACACTACACTCTCCAGTTTTATCAAATCGTAAGTGCAATTCCTGATCAGCTAAAAGACAAAGAACGAGCTTTAGGTCAAATACAATTCTCAACTACAAAGAAATTTGACATCCATACAACTGAACCAAAATACCAACATCGACCTTTAAAAGTTTAAGGCAAGGGACTATTTCCCCCTACTTCTTGATGGAAAATACCAATCACGTCACACTGGCCCAACAAGGTGGAGCAGTAATCTATCAATGGGCACTCATGGCTGTGCAAGGACAATAAGCTAAGGGAATTTCAATTTAAAATTATTCACAGGATTGATACCACTAAGAAAGAACTTTTCACTCAGATAGTGACTGCCCATATTTTGATGAACCAGACTCCATAGACCACACCTTTATTAATTGCAATTTCACAAGAACCTTTGGCCAAAATGTCATTGATTGGTTTACAGACAAAATGGTTCCAACTCAACCAAACACAAATGAAATGATCCTTTCACCTTGCAAATACCCAAACAACCTGTTTATAGAGACAAAGTTTAATTTCACCCTCCTTTCCATGAAATATCATAAAAACACAAGTAAGCTGAACAACAGCTTACTTTGCTTGAATAATTTTATTAACAAACTTAAATTTCAGATATAAAGTGGAAAAATTAACCTAATAATGCTATATTGTAGCATATTCGAAATAGTACTCATTGTGCTCTTCCTTTTAACTTCTCTTCGTTCTTTTTTCTTCACCGCTATTGTTTTTTTTATTATTCATGAACAACGTTAACTAAGATTACGCGATAAGTGCGGTAGCAGAACGAGGAAAAACATATGTACATCAAGAACGCTTTCTATATATAACTTGGGGTTTCGCATAAGCCAACGAAATGTACGAGTACAAAGTAAAACGAAATAAATGTATATTCCTCGATCGTACTTAAAGTGCGGAACAACAAGAACGAGTGAACCATTGTGTCGATAATCAAGGAGGTGCAATTTAGTTATAAGGACCGTCAAGGAAGTCAACGGACCGTAGTATACGAACTTTAAAGGGCCACACTAAACCAAAATGCGTTGCTGGCGAGCACAGCATAGTCAGGAGGCACAGTTTTAAAATGTGGTTATATTTCATTTTCGCTAAACATTTCGAGTAGAAGCAGGAAACATAGCTTAAAATCTTCGTCTTGTCGCCCTGATTAAGAATATCGCTGTTTCCAGCTTGAAATCTTAGGAGTTGGACGTTTAAGGGGTGTTTTTTCCCAAGGCTCTCGCTCCTTCAACATGGAAACGAGGCTAAACGGGAAAACGTGATAAAAGCAAAGTAAATATCAGCAAACTAATGGTCATATCATTGAACAAAAGTGTTTTTACTTTGTTGAGATGCACGTTCATGGAGAAATGTTTTATAACTGTGCGAAATTCATCACATGAAGGCCTTTTGGAAGCAATGCTTATTAATCCAGTGCTTCGCTCTCATTGATCTAAATCAACAAACGGCTTCGTTATGAGTAACAACGTATGATCATGTCAATTACACGACATGGGAAACAGTCTTTCTGGCAGACATGAAGCTGTTACCGCGCACAGCTCAGGAGGTGCACCAGGGGTTCCAACGTGGCGGTGTCTGACATTTGCAGACTGCAGACCGCAGACCGCAGACTGCAGACTGCAGACTGCAGACTGCAGACTGCAGACTGCAGACTGCAGACTGCAGACCGCAGACTGCAGACTGCAGACTGCAGACCGTAGACTGCAGACTGTAAATTGACTAACGCTTAAAATATTCTAATGAAGGTGACGTCATCAAAAATATTACCTTGTTCCCAGTCTCCTGAAAACACCGTTAAAAAGTCATTGACCAAATCAACTCAAAATTCCCGTGGCACTGAGAGAGTTACCGGGGTCTTACGCCGATATATGATGACAATACAAGTCAATAATTCGATCTGTGCCGGAGACGTGCTAGCAAGCACGAATGGCCTAGCCAGACACCTGCCCCCGCACTTGTTTGAGAACAAAAACCCATTTCCTCTTTATCAAACCACAGTAAAGTTGCCAAGCAATTGAGCAGAAATGTGCCAGGCACTTACCGATGTGCATGCGATGTGAAAGTGTTTTAATTCATCCCGCCGACTTGCTTCTTTATACTTTAAAAAAACAAGCTATTGTGACCTTCGTGACCGTACCTCAGTATGCTTCCCTCAGTAAACTTGCCAAAAACAACATCAAATGGTGTTGGCAAGGTATCTGCTGTAGTAGATTGTTACCAATCGTTTGTGGTTCAAGAACGCAGGTCTGAAAGACTGCAAACGAGCCTTTTTATTGAGGTGTTACATTGCGATTACTTGCGTTGCATACCAATTTGGGATAAAATTCGTCCAATAATTTAGGTTCGAATACTGCTTTCAACTAATTACACGCCAGTATTCACAGTGCTATAGTTGTATTAAGAGACAAGTGACGTATGGACAATTCACGACGTTTGTTTTATCGGCCGGGGTTCACTACGGTGAACAGCTGAATCTTTGGAACGAGGCTGATGTCATTATATTGTTGATGACGACGCTGTTGTGGGAATTTCCCCTGTCAGTCTGCAGTCTGCGGTCTGCGGTCTGCGGTCTGCAGTCTGCAAATGTCAGACACCGCCAACGTGGCGACTTCATGACTAAGGAGACGAAAAATGCTTTTAACCAGATTGCTGATGACCAAGCTCTTGAGCTCCAAGGGTTGCAAGTGTGGAGACACGTCGAAACACAAGAAACAATTCCGTGGACGAAAAAGACGTGTAACGTGCTGTATAAAGCCTTCGTCGCAGTAGCAGAGCATTTCAGTTGCCTTTTCTGTTTCATGATCTACATGCAACTGTGCACAACAGTAAGAAATCTGCACTGATTTTGGATTTCCCATAAGAAATAAATTCTTTGGCATGCACAGAATAAATATTTTTGAGCAGTGACTTTTACAAGGGTACGTCCTTTTCCTGATAATAATTAATATTATTTTAGCCTCGCTTTGTTGTTGTACTGTACGAGAAACACCATGTTAGCAAACAGTTTATCTAGAAATAACAGAAATATTGATGCGCAGAAACTACGCTTTTTATGCGTTTAACTGTGAAATTTGAGTCTGAATTGTTTTTAAACGCCTTTTACAAAGATAATGTCACGTGACTAGTGTGCAGTACTCACCGTGACCGTTCCGTTATCGTGGGTATCAATGTCAGCCAAGGGAAACACTTTTATAAAATCATATTACCGATATTTCATTTACTTGCTTGTACTTTGATTATGTAGTTTGTTTCAGTCTAGCTTTCATGCTGTAGGCGTGGATATGGTCACGTGACCAATCTTAGAGGGTCCTGGAACTGGGATTGGCCTGTTTTTGCACTGGGAAAATGGGATTTGGGTGACTGGGACTGGGATTTGGTCACTGGAATGGAAAAAAATGCCAAAAATAGGAATGGGATAAATATCTTTTACCCATGACCAGGAGAGACATCACTTATTTACTGGATTGAGAAACGTCAGAAAACTGTTAAAGGGTCTTGTTCCTGTTAATTTTTAGTATGTTTAGCCAGCACGTTTTATTTTCCCCGAATCAGCGGCCTCTACTGTTGGTGAATGATTCTTGTGTGCAGTGGTGTGTGTATTAAAAGTGTGCGTATAAAGCCAAGTTTACAGAGCATGCGTATTTTTACGATACAAAAAAAAAAATGGTGGAAACATAGTTCTCATGCCAGAATCCCACGACCTCTAGTGCCTGTTGACACTCACAGTGACATTGAGGAAGAGGTAGAAAGCGCTCTTGAAACAACATTGAACATGATCCGTCCAACCAGGCTTGGAAGAATAAGTAGAACACTTACGGATAGCAGACTTCCTACAGGCAGGAATGGACGGAACTTGTAACCTAAATAATCGCTATTATTTTACAGAACTGCAGAAACTATTTGTTTTCCTATTGGCCAAGAGCCTATAGTTAATCACAACCTATATGCAGATTATTCATTAAACAATCTGTAGGTTGCGCGCAGAATGTCGTCAATCTCGAGAGACAAAGCTGCGTTGGAACTGTTCCACAAAATACTTTGAGGAGAAAAACATTCAGAAGCCTGAGTACAAAAAGAAATTAGCATGACAATTTTTAGATCATTCGTGTTGTGTGGTATCCGGAATAATCAACAACATGTTCAAGATCTCGGTAAGCGTTATCATTCAAAGCCGGATATGACAAAAACCTCATCCAATAATAATTTTATTGTGTCGTAACGTTAACTTTCCCATATGCACGTTTCAGTACAGTCTAAAAGGATCCTTTTGTCTTCAGAACAAGTCATCGTGAATTTTTGAAGCCATAATTTTGAAGCGATACAAAGTATGTATAACATTGGGATTTTTCCTGAAATTTGCTAGTGGGAATGGGATTTGAACACTGGGAAGTGGGATTCGGAAAAAAATTGGGCTGGGAAATGGGATTAGAAACCAACCCCCCCCCCTTCCCCCCCCCCCCCTTTCAGGACCCTCATCTTATGCCATGAACTTGTATGTCAACAAAGTAAAAACATTTTTTTTTTTCAATCATATCACTACTTTCCATTACTTTGGTGATATTTATCTTCCTTTAATCACGGTTTCTTGTTCAGCCTCGTTTCCATGTTAAAGGAGTGACAGCCTTGGAAAAAACACCCCTTAAATGCCAAACTCCTAAGATTTCAAGCTGGAGACAGCGATATTCTTAATCAGAGTGACAAGACGAAGATTTTAAGCTATGTTTCCTGTTTCGACTCAAAATGTTTAACGAAAATCATTTTTTTGCTATCTGCCTCCTTACTGGCACCGGCGTCGTCGTTTTCTGTAATATAGATCCCGGATAATAACAATCACAAAGCCGCGCAAAGCACACTGGTTGGTTTTGGCCCTTTTAGGACCGTTAATTCAAAACGTGGCCAAAATTAAACTGTCAGCTCGCCTTTAGACCTCATGAGTAGGCTATGCGTTAACTGTAAGTTGCGTGACCACCTTTACTACTCATGCAGGACCACCTAAATTGGCGCCAAAAGTTGCGTTATTTTAGATGAGTTTTCATGGTCATTACCTTTCTTTCGAGGTGTCGTGAAAACAAATGTATTTTTTGACGTAGGGAGGAAAAGGGCGTTTAAATGATTTGGTAGTCGTAAACAACTGATAACTTTTAGCAACTTCTTGAATAACAGGCAGCAAACAACGACTTTCGCTATAACGATTTTAATCATTTTTTCTCTGTTTTAAATTACTGCGAGATAAATACGACAACGTAAAAGGAATTGATCTGTCGAAACTAACTGATGGTCTAATTTAACTACCATTCACTGGGTGACAGATGAGATTCCAGCATACCCATCGAGAACGACCCTTTGCTTGTGTTCCTCTTCGGAATGTTTTAGCTATTATTTTTAAGACTTTTAACTTATGTATGTCCCCACGCTGGGACAAGGTGGGGATTAGAAGGGAATAGTGAGGTATTGGATACAAAATCATGCCCTAGAGGAAGGGGCAACGTTTACTGCCCGTCGGGTGGGGCATAGGCGGGGATTTGTGGAGGGTCTGCACTGTACTTTCACAGTCAGTGGTTGCCCATGTGAATCATAATCCCTCGTCTGTTTTTTCTTGGCGGAACAAGATCAAAGTTGAGCCACTTTTGTTTTTCAAATTGATTTTAAGAGTAATCAGAAGCCATCCTTGCTCTATCAGCATTACAAAACACAGACGCAGTAGTGATTTACCATCTGTAATCAATGTTTTGGGAAAAGCCTTCTCAACAAACACAGCTCGGAACGGATTGAAACGCAATTAACGCTATTGGTCCAGTCACATCGGCCAATTAGAACACAGAATGTTCGATCCTTCGGACAAGTATGGAAACAGCGAAAAGAAAGATTCCTAATCAAGAAAAGCAAATGTATGATGCGATAGACACTGTGGGACGATAGTAGCGTAGACAGTCAATAGTAGCTTAGATCAGATTTCAATCATTTAGGACTTTGAACTTTTCGAATGAACCAGATTTGACCGTTGCCAGGCATATAAAATTTGAATATTTAAATTAACGGGCGCGGACTACTGATAGCTATGTCCCAGCGGACCTCGGGTGTTCGTGAAAGGCGCGAGAATGTTACACTCAAACTATAGGGAGATTAAAACAACTGAAACTATACAGCTTTCGATGTTTTGAACAGTAGCCTTGAAAGGACTCTGGTCTTAGAACGCCGTTAATGTGGCAAAGGCTATCGAAAAGCTAACCACAAGCTCGGGGAGCGAGAGTGGCGCAGTGATGAGGGCGCTCGCCCACCAATGTGGCCCGGGTCAGGTCGATTCCAGCCCGGTGCATTATATGGGTTGAGTTACGTGGGAAGTCATCATCAGAGGCATGTGAAACTTCACATGACTCTGATGCTGACTTCCCTACATACTTTGGATTTTGGAAGCAGGACACCTCATGTCAGTTTTACATGAAGCCCTGCCGCTGACCTTGATGAGCCAAATTGACAATCGTTGTTTGTTTGCCACACTCTTCACATGATTCTGATGATGACTTCCGCTCAGGTTGTCGAAACGTCAGTCACTGTCACCTTCCAAGGACTGCCCTCACCCGGACGATTAAACTACACGATCAATCAATCAATCAATCAATCAATCAAAAGCAAACTGTTGCCTAGTCCTTACTGACTTTAACTTCATTTGTCCAACATAAAAAACTGTCAACCAGAAGTATTTGATATAACTTATAAGCCGATGAGATATTCCATGATGAAAGGTTAAATGCCACTGCTAGAGGAAGTGATAATAAACAGAGCTTTTGCAGCCAAGTTAAAATAATATTAGCAGAATGTGGCAATTCATTTTTTTGTTTTTCCCCGTTGTTACCACTTGCCGGACTCGGCATGTTCGAGCGAGCTATGATAAACTTAATTATTTATCAAACAAAAAATAAGAAGGCGATGACACTTGCTGAGATTATTGACAGGGCACGTTCAAGCTCAACAAGCTAATTCCTGTCTGACATTCTATGGGTTTCATTTAAAAAAGCAACGGAAGTCGTCCGAACATTCCGTTTAATCAGCAAACACGTTCATCAATGGAGACCGTAAAACACAGAAGCAGCATTTTCTTTACTGCTATCGTGCTTGTGAACATTTTGTTCAGCCTTGTCTCTTTTGGATTCCTGATTTTTAAAGTGCGAGTGTTAGAACAGCAAGTTATACAGCTTCAGAGCGACCCACCGACGAAACGTCACACCGAATTGAGAGAACACGAAGATTTGACGCAACGAAGTATAAGGTCTGTTGAATCTTTTGGAAAATCGAAAAGCTGCGACCGTTGCCACAGTGCTTGTGTCCAGTTATTTGGACTGGGAGCCTCTGCCAAGGTAGGCTATCTGATATAGAACTATATTTATCTATTTTATGTAGGAATTATGCTAAAATCGCTTTATCCGATAGCGTCATCAATAGTTCCATTGCTGGTTGTATGTCATCAAATCATCCCGCGGAAGAAATCACAATTGACGACATTCAATTTGAAATAAGAGTCACGGCTATACCGCAATTGACCGAAATTGGCTAAAATCGTTAGCCGTGACTGTTGGAGTTAAGCATCTCCTCGTGATTATAATATGATTTCAAGACGGAGCGTGCCCAGGGGCATTAATTGACATTGAATTGTTTCCATACGTTGGGTACTTTTATAAAAGGGACACTGTCAGAGACGTGTTTGCAGCAATGGAAACCGGCCAACAGTGGTCAAGTTTTGATAAAATTGCTATGCCACTGTACTGAAGCAAAATATCTCGTTGTGATATTGTCAGAAGCTTCTGTTCTTGTGACCTGGAAAAATTGATGAAAACTATTTACGGTCACCCTCTTTCTTAAACAATTTGCTTGGTACCCAGTCTCTTAAAGGTTTAAAAGCACTTCCTGTATGGGTGAAACAACTCAGCATAATTTTGTGGCTATTTTACTAAAAAAGACAAAAAATGTTAGTGACAGTGTCACTTTTAATAATGATCTTCCTGAAACATATTTTCTAAGTTGCGACACTAATTTATTTAAATTTAATTTGGTCACGAGGTCTTTCGTTATAAAGGAAATCGACTTATGTTAAGTAGAAAAAAAAGTAAACTGATAGACCTGGATCAGTTTTACCATAATGAATGCAATTTAAAGTTTATTTATACATGTTTGTTTTTCCATTTAGATCACCACCAAGATTAATGGAACTGATCAAGATGTCATCTGCATGAGAGGTGAGCCCGTCACGGTCTGAAAAAATAATATCAAACAAGGCACGGGCAGGACTGCCATATGAAACGACTGAATACTGACCGTACGGTTGCAGTTAATCCCACCCGTACGGTCAGCCTTTCTGTGCTAATAAGATCCAACCAGGACCCGGTCCCTTGGAATTGTTCGTTGGCTCTTTCTCAAATAGACGGTGTTCAAGAATATGACCTTGTGGCCGGAATGGTCGTTGTAAAATCGGCTGAAATATTTTCACCCCTATTTCACCCAATTACTTAAGGGAGGTTCCCTGTAAGAAATGTGGGAATATCTTCGCAAAAATGTCTATATTCAAGGAAAGTCCACCACAGAACGCACTCAACCCTAGATACTTGCAAATCTAGAGAAGCGGAATGCCTAAAAGTTATACTTCATGATTGTCAATTTTATTTGTGTTGACTGTTTGGACAAATTTCACTGGATAACAAAGACTCACAGTCGGCTGGAATATGGGGTAGAGGAGGGGAATTGCTGTATGACTGACAAATGAATTCCATTTCCTAAACCAGTGCATTTCTCGGTTCAATTGCTTTTGTTTTAGGTGCTCGTGGGCTCCAGGGTCTGGACGGTCGCCGTGGACGCCGCGGTCGCCCAGGGTACATAGGGAAAGCTGGAAAAAGAGGCCCTCCTGGCGAGCGAGGCACACAAGGTCCCAGGGGAAGACCTGGAAAAGCTTTTGCCGGAAACATTTCGAAACTGATCGAAGATATAGGTAATATTAGATTACTCTTTGTATGTGACTAAAAGCCGTTTTCAATTTATATCATTTGATTTTCATGCTCAGGTTTCCGGCGAGGCCAGGTGCTTTATGTACCTAACATAAAGAAACCTTGTAAAGATTACCTTATCACATGAAATGTTCGCGACGTTGCGAAAGTTTTGTATCGTCACTTCAATTTATCGATACTAACGTTTCAAATTTGGTCATCAGTATCTTGACAGTGTGATTTTAATTCGTATTTGTTGAATTTAGGTCAAAAAGGCTATCATCGACCATGTAATAAACTTAGCAAAAATATAACACTGCCTTATTTGAAGTAGCACAGATGTCATGGTATTCAATAAACGAACGTTTTCGATGTTAATCGCTTACTGGAGGAGGTTTAGAGAATCAAAATCACTCACAGTAATTTTCGCGCCACCTCACGTACACGACACTCATGTTTTGTCACAGGACATTTTAAGGACGTTCGCGCAAAAATTTTCTACCATTGATTTTTTTCTGAAACTCTCACCAGTGTAAGATAATGAGTAACTTAAGTCAAAAAATTGGGGGTCACGGAAGAGCACCCTAAATCTGAAAAGTCTCGCTTCATTAGCGGATACCGCCACAGTGTCTGTAAGCACAAAAATATTGCAAATAAATCTTTGAAATGAACGCATCTCTGTCAAATGTTGTTTAAATGGACCCATAAAGTGAACTTATTCAATTGGTGTGGTTCCTTAAAGAAAATAATTCGCATTTAGCGACTACATTTCCACTCGCCTAACAGCCGCATGATGGCAAGATTCTATGTCCTGTGGGCAGAAAACTTGAAAATTTTTAAACTTCCCACATTTATTTTTTGTTCATTTTTTGACAATCTGCCGAGAATTGTAAATAAAATCAGTTTATGGAAAAAAAGTAGGGATCACCGACCATTTAAGAGAGTAAACTACGAGCAAAGCTACGAAACGGCTTCTGGCCCTTTGTTTTCCCTCAGCGCGCGCGCTCGATGGATGACGTGGCGTGACGAATTCCGTGCGCAGTAAAGATGCGCACAACCAATTAGCGCGAACGTCCTCAAGGTGGCTCAAAACAGTTTACAGCACTTTCAAAGACTTAGAATTTGATGGGTCATTATAACCACTCTTTATTAGTTGATGCTACAATCATGGTATCAAAAAACTGCCCAATCATTGGTGAACACGTTGTTATCATTTTCGAGACATAATAGATTACCATAGAAACAATATGACCTGCTAAAAAACCCCTTAATTTTAGCTTTAACTGCTAATAACTCAGACTGCTATTTACTTTTTAGATATCCCAAGGATTAAAAAGGGTCCGCCATCCAGCTTTACGACAAAGGAGGGAAGCAATGTCTCATTACCATGCCACTCCGTGGGCTACCCACAACCAGAGATCACGTGGTATAAAAACGGCCAGAAGCTTGATAACAGAAATTACAACGCGGTTACAGGAGTGTTGACGTTTCCAAGTATTCAGTTTGGCGATCAAGGCTTCTACAAATGCGAGGCAAGGAATTTCTTGGGTTTCGACTCTGCGACTGTCAAAATTGTTGTTGAAGGTATGGAAAACGTAAAGAAAACAAATTGTTGTTTTAGCAGTTATCGTTGTTAGTTTGATACTGCCTGGCTTACTCTTTTACGGATCTCGTTGGGCAATGCTGCCGGGCCCCATGGAACTCTGATTGCTGTCATCATCTCTACTATATTACAGCTGATGTTTGCTATTTATGGCTGCTCTCCAATAGGCCCTTTGCACGGCCCAGTCAAATGGTACAAAATGACTCCGTGCTGCTGAGCAAGCTACGCTCTGGGACATGAAGTGGCTTTGTTTTGGATGTCCCAGCGCGTCGCTTGCTCACCAGCAGGGTGTTATATTGTACCATGTGACCGGGTCGTGCAAAGGGCCAAGTCCATTTCCGTTTTTCTCAGTCTCAGTTGGTGTGCTCTTCTGACCTGTTCCAAAGTTCTTTTTTACTGATCTTTTCTGGCCGGTTAATCTTGAGGATCGTGCTGATACATTTGTTGGTAAAGCTTTCTGGATTACTCAATGGAGCCTGTGTCACTTTTCAGGTTCCTTAGAAACAAAGGAGCGTAGCTTTAACATTAGTCGTAAAGATGTGCAGCTTGATTTTGATGGAAAACGATGAGGCATGGCAGACACTAAGCATCTTAAGGTTACTGAACAGGTTCGCGGGTGCTTTGCGCAAAAAGACCCTCACGCGGGCGTGTAATTGGTGGGAAGTGACTAAGCCTATACATCCTTTTAAAGATTATAGAACCAAGAATGTCGTGGAAATGTTTTTAACTGGTAAAATTAAATATAAGAGGAGCAGCAGACAGTTAAATGCAAATAGAGCCATGTTTATAAGTGCGGCAAACCCGCGACGGATTTTGGCCCTTCGAAGTAAACAATGACTGCATGTCACACTCAGCACATGTTTGGCTTTAAAATTGTGTCGGGGAATCGTTAGATCAGCTCTCACAAAAAAGTTATTATAATTCAAAGTTTGTTCACGTACTTTTGTCGTATGTGCACAGCATTTGGACTTATATCTTCAAAACAAAAATCAAATAAGCTAAAGCCCGACACACTTTTGGAGAAGAGGGATTCATGTACCACTGGGCGAAATTTCATTCTTCTATAATGAATTCTCATATGCCAACTAGCCGCTCAAACATGACAAACTTCACGAAAATTTTTGCCGAGAAATACGGAAAAGAAAGTTTCGTAAACATTGCACTCCCACGGGAAGTGGTTTTCCGGTTTATCGCCTTAATGGGTCAATCAGGCTCAATTTCGCGAAACTCGCGGGAAAGTGGTGGAAGATATTATTTCAAGATCAAAGTATCCTTTGACGACAATTCTGAGTCAGAATTATAATGTGATTGAAAGATTTGACCACAATGGGGAGAACGTTACAAAATTCTTATAGGGTTCAAAATTTCCGGCGCAGTAAGAGTTAAAAGATCATCAAAGAGAACAAGGGCTTCAAAAAAGGCGAACGAAAATCGGGAGCAAGCCGCCGATCGGGAAAGCGTGTTCTCCGAAATGCGGGGAGCAGGGTATGTAACACGCATTTATAAATTATTTCTTTGTTATATGATTGCTTTTCCTTCTTTTCTGTCCTGTCAGGGCACCGGTGCTTCTAATATTTTCTTGGATTAAGAGTCATTGGATAACAGTAGCGTATTGTTTAGTGTGTCGGCTCTTCAGTATTGTGTCCCTTTATAATAGCATGAATTCGTCTCTGTTGTCGTATGATTCGTCCGATAAAGAACTCCTAGAATCCACCTTTTCTGAATCCAAACCTTCGCCTGGTGCAACGGAGAAGTTTGACGTTGTTTGGATTTAATAATAATAATAATAACAATAATAATAATAATAATAATAGTAATAATGATTTATTATCAGGTGGTTGAGACAATTTGTCGCTTTCCGCCAGCATTTCTTCGTTTCGCAAATATTCCCTGTTTACTTTTTACGGTACCACCGATCAGCCTTTCGAACCCATGGGATTTTTTCTCGCTTTCTTTCTTTTCTTTTCTCTCTCCATCCAAAAGCACCAGCCAAAGCTGTATCACAACGACAGAAGTGAGCGACGCGAGCAAAGGAAATTCCCTCTGTTGAAAGCCAATTTCCCTCGTTTGGTCTAGCAGTGTTGACAGCTCGACACCTTTAAGGACATGTGCAGAGGAAATGTGCAATTTCTTCGACAAACGCGGCTATCCTGCTTCTGTTGTTCAAGCGGGCCATCATCGCGCCCAGCAAATTCATCGACAGTCAGCACTACAAACGTCACAGAGAGAAAACAACGATAGAATTCCATTCACTCTCACATTTCACCCTCACAACCACGCAGTAAAATCCATCATTCAAAAAAACTTTAAATTACTTCAAAATGATCCCGATACTGGTAGAATCTTTTTGCAACCTCCATTAATTTCATTCAAACGCGACAAAAACGTAGGTAACTTTGTGGTCAGAAGTGCATTCCAAAGTTATCAACCCGGAACTTTTAAACGCGCTCGCGCACGATGCAAAAAAAATCATTCTAAGCAACATATGGCAGTCTGCGGCCTTTTCCTTCATCCAGGAAGCACAGAAAGCGGCAAAACTCTTGAACAAAAATTGATTTTTCAAGTCGGCGCTCTTAATCCTCACGGTATCAACGAATGCTTTTCATTCAACTAATTTAATTATTCTGTTTTTCACGTTACCATGCACCAACCAATAGCAAAGCTTCATCTCTCTGTATATAAACGACACACGACCCACAATTCCTCGATTCGCACCGACGAAGGGCTACCGCTCGAAACGTCAGCTTTCGAATCTCTTTACGGTGGCCAATTTACATTATCAACCCAGTTGATAAAACCAATTTGCCTTTAAAGTGTGACGTAATGGGTTAAGCAGAAAAAGGAAATTCGCAATAACTCCGGAGTGAAAAAAGATTTTTGGATTTCGGTTTTTTGTAAAAGAAGGAAAAACACACACAGCTTATGTACACTAAAAATCACAATTTTGAACAAACTGGACCCGCGAACCTGTTCAGTATCCGTAAAGGCCAGTATGGCTTCGCTTATTCTGCACTTCATATCTTTCTCAGTTCCTTTATAGACCTTAATTGAGGATACTACCCAGATGAAGTAGTTTGTATCCCTTTGGTTTTCATTTTGCTTTCCCTGAGGCCGGTGTTCTCTGAAATCAGCGCCATGCGTTTGTACATATCAACTGCATGATCCAGGCCATGGTGTTGAGTTGTTAGTTTCCATTGTAATATATAGATTTAGCCAAGACTAAAAGCGGAGCTCTAATATTATTTCTTTGGTGGTAAGGTTCTTTTAATATAATTTGTGAAAAAACCCTCACAAAAATTGCTGTCAATGAAGTTACTTCCTTTTTATGCAACTACTATAAGAGATTCCATAGTTGAACCTTCTATTCCAATGACAGAATTCTGCTGAGGATGAAAAACATACTATAAACTATATGCTATAACTATTCAGCAGACTGAAAAGGGTACAGCTTGAGCAACCATGTGACAATACAATACAATACTCGACAATACAAGCTCTCCCACACGTCTGGAAAACAAGCTGGCATTTCTTCTTGGAATCGAATACAACCACGCATGAGCAGATTCTTATTTGTAGCAAAATCACTGTTGGATTCTAATGCGCATGAGCAGACCATTATTCATAGGCAGTTATTTGTAAGACATGTGGTAGGGTCTGGGCCAATGAAAAGGAAGGAAATGAATTTAATGATAGTTATATTTTCCAGTCACACTGTACTTAGAATTAATTTACAGACCAACCAAATCAAAATGTACAGAAATTATCCCGCAAAACTACACACTGTATGTGTTAGTTTCTGTCTGATACCATTTGGCCAACTGCAAGACCTGCAAAAATAAAGTACAGCACAATTATAATATTATGTTGAGGTGAATAAGTTTTAGACATATGTTACCACTCAAGTGGACATCCATCACCAAATAGTTACTCACAGGACTATCAAATACAATCAGGACTATAATAGCTAATGGGAGTGCACAGAAGATACCAGCTGCTCATTTGATTTACATGTATGTCCTATCCAAACAGATGAAAAGTAAACACTTGTGTAACACAATAATAATAATTATTATTGTTATACAGGATAGGGTATTACCGGTACATCTGTCATTAGATTGATTTTTGTTGTCAAGGAGTGAATCTGGAAAAAATTCTGCAATAATAATTGCATGAACAGGTAATTGATAAGTTTCTTCAGTGACCACATTGTAATCAATTACGCATTTCAACTGCAAATTGGTAAGCTCATTTTTAGTGGAATTTGGAGGACTAAAAAATGCTTCACGAGGGATAAAAAGCTGTGTCCAGACTTTTCCATCTTATCCAACAGAGAAGGTCCCGTGGGTGTCTGCCAATTAAATAATAAAGAAGGAAACTAGTCTAATTGCCTGTTCGACAGCAAAAAATTGATTTTCCTCATCTGAGACCCAATAAAACAATGTTAAATCAGCTTAAAAATACATAATTCGCCACATAATGTACCTTTCTTGCCGTATAATTTCCCTTGAAAATGCCGCAGAATTTCCCTTTTTCTGCAGCACCCTATAGATCAGAAGCCCCATTTTTACTGCACTTTTACTGCTGAGGCAGAAAGAAAAAGGCTTATGAATTTTCTCTCTGGGACTGAGGTTTAATGTCCATAGTCCAATTAGAGAGAGGCCGCATAAGAGGTTTTATTACTGAAGTAATTTGTGAGAAGTTTGATGTGACATAGAAAATGTCCTGTATTACTGAGCTGCCCATGTTGCTGCAAGCCCTGATATGCCAAGCTGCAACAAGACAGGTATTTAACATATCCCTAAAACCTTAACTTCATTTAAATGAACCTTCTCAAAATATTTCTCCAAAGACCTTTCATGACAAGATGAAATTAATGAAAGAAAATAAAATAACAAAAATCTAACACTACCCAAACAGACCAACTTTGGCAACAAAATCCAAACAATCTATAATTTCCATTGTTGTTGATTAAGGAGCCATCTATTTGCTTTTCACAAGTTCAAACAGTTACAGTATTTTTGTGGTTTGTTGATAGAACGAGACAACTTTTCAGCTGTTAATTACATGCACACTGACTAAACTTTCAGATAATGATTTCAATCCACAAAACAAAGATCTGCTTAACAAAAATATATTTGCAAAAAATGCCAAGGGTATCTTTAGGCATACGGGCACTGCCTGATTTGGGGTGGGGGGGGGGGGGGAAGCTGTGACTTGCGAATCTGAAACAATTATACACAGTGCCCCAAATGTGTGAGTGTAAAACCGGTATGAAAACGCCCAAAAATTACATTTAATACTAGACTTTCGCAGTTTACACGCTTATTGAAACTTTCACTTATTATTCAATAATTATTTACTGTCGAAAACTTGTAAGCGCTTGTAGGTTGCCATTGTGGCACACAAGAAGCACAAAATGAAAACTCTGTCTGAACACTTGCTTGACACAGACAATCAGGGTTGTATTGGCTAGTTTTCTTCCAACTTCTGGTATCTGAACTAGGAGCATTTTGCCCAAAAAATGTCATCTGGAAAAAAATGTCAACTGGGGGGGGGGGGGCTGCAGCCCCCTTGACCCCCAGCTTGTACGCCGATGACTAGATGCAACTAGTCAGTGTTTCTAAATTGGTCAAAACTTTCCGCTTTGGAGAAAATGTAAATCCATGGTTCAAGTCTGAAAGATTCACAAAATAAATTTACTGGACACGAAAATTATGATCAACAATATTTTCATCAGCAAATCTTTATTTTCCTTTGCAAACCTTTGCAAACAAATTTAATTCCAAACCTTTGCAAAAATAATGTTTTTCTGGTTTAAAGGCACAACTTGGAAAACTTCCTCAACACAGAACTAATCTACATGTACGGAATTTATGTTTAAAATAAAGTGAGTCGAGTTTATTTATTTATTTATTTTTATTTATTACAATATTACAGTTGAAAGGTACATAACCACACTGAAAAGATATACCAATAAAATCACCAAATTGCCATTGTGTCACGACGTATACGGGTTTACATTGTGTACAACCAGCCTTTGCTACGACTTGTGTTCGAAAGCACCGGTGCAAACATCAGATGGAAAGACGTCGATAAAGTAACCCGCTTATCAGTAATAAACGAATACGAAAAAGGCGGGTTAAAACTTCGAAACTATGATAAAATCTTTAAGATTAACCTGGCTAAAGAGGATCTTTGGTGTGAATTATGGTACGTGGAAAAGTTATATTCGACAATTACTGAAACGTCATGGAGGGTTTTTTTATTTCACTGTAATTATGATGTAAAAGATTTCTCCATTTCCTCTACGTTCTATGGCGAATTACTTCAGTGGTGGTCTGATTTTCGAACAGAATTTGATGAAGGGAAAGACTGGTAAAATATAATATGGAATAATAAAGGCATCCGTATCAACAACAAGCCCGTCTTTTACAAAAACTTTTTCGAGTCTGGCTTTATTTATGTGAAAGATCTCTTATTTGATTTAAATAACATAGACTCTTATAACGTCATTTCAAATAAGATCGACAAAACAAACTTTTTAGTTTGGGCAGGTCTACGGCACTCTATACCGTCCAGTTTAAAAACAAACAACAACACTGTATTGGCAATCGCCCCCTCTTTGTCAATCAACAACAAAGACTTGGACGTTTTGGAAAAGACATCAAAAGATTATTACAATTTGCTCTTAAGTCTAAAAGCTCAATTTCCTAACAACTCGTTAGCTTTAAGACGTGATTTTAACTTAAACGAAGAACAATTAAAAAAAGTGTTTATCTTGCCTCATACAGTGAGCTTTGAACCATATGTTAGAGCCTTCCAATACAAGGTCCTTAACTCCATATTATTCACTAATACTAAATTATTAAAGATAGGTTTCATTGCAGAAGACAAATGTTCCTTCTGTAAGGCTAACCCAGAAACTTTAAACCAGATTCTTTTTGAATGTATACACTCCAATCGCTTTTGGAAAGAGTTTGAAATTTATTTTTACTCCCTTTCAAAAGAATTTGTACACCTTACCATCAAAGCCGTTATTGTAGGTATTATAATCACAGAATGCCCTTTACTTAATTACTTATTATTGATAGGAAAAATATACTTATGGGATTGCAGAAGAACTCAAATATTACCTAGTATAACTGGCTTCAAGTTAAAGGTTAAAGTCAAATTTGAAACGGAAAAATACGTTTCTACGAAGAACAACACTCTTGACAGATTTAATAAAAAATGGTTAATAACGTGATTAACATCACACTTATTAAATGTTTAAGCTAGTTTATACGAAATCTGGCTACATACGTGGTTAGTTGAATTTGTTGTGAACAGTGTTAGGTCGGAAAGGATAGAATTACAGTATAAAATCAATCTTTATGTAACACGCAGCAGTAATCAACACATTTTAATGTATTGTAAGTAATATTGTTAACGCGTAACGTAAGTAGTGAATTGTTTTAATATGTCAGGTAATTAAAGTATCATCAATAGTGTGTCTTCTAAGTGAAAACAATCTATCGAATTGTAATATATTGAATTTTCCTTTGTGCAAGTAATAGTGTAAGTAATATCAGTAATGTAATGCCTGTAAGCAGTATTTGTGTGTAATGTATTGTTTAATATTGTAGCAAAATACTACTAATAAAAAAAATCAGTTCCAATTGCAGAAATTCCGCCGAGCAACGGCCGTGAAAAATGATTAAATCCGAGCTGAACGTGAATACAAGAAAAAAATTTGGACTTAAGCCCGCGATCCAATGATATGCCAGTCCAATCTGAGCCCGCGATCTAATAATATAAAACACCTGGTCAGCGGTCAACTTCAAAAAACACATGACCTCGATGAGTCTCATCCTGAGCCCGCGATATGGTCATGTGATGCTGGTCAGCGGCTACCTTCTTTTGACAGCTGTCAATTGACCATAACGTGGATGCCATATAACAAAGATGTAAGCTGATAAGGTCGATAAGGCTGACAAGGTGTTGACAAGGCATGCGCGCGACTCCGTCGTCGTCGTCCTGCGTACGCGCCCACCAGCAATACCGCTAGCCTATGATAACCATGAGAAAATCAACTCATGGGTTTCGTTTTCTTTCCCATATGAGTATGGGGCTCCGCTTGGCGGCCCTTCGGGCTGCCGGAGCTCCGCTAGTGTCTTATTCAATATCGTATTGCTGTAAGTTATGTTACTGGAAGCGTTTTTCAAATGTTGGCGGCAAGCTTCTCAATCGTCTCTTTCATTTTGACCGTTCCGCGTAAAATATAAAACTGAAACTCTCGCATCAGCGTAAGCAAGTACAAAGGTGTGACTGCATGACTAGGGCCCTTCAAGGCCTGTTCTTCCACCTCTCTCATGATTTAGTCGACAACAATCGTAGACTGATCATCTAGGAGAGCAAACAGCCGTTTTAGTTCTACACACAATATAAAAAAGAATTTTCTGCGGTTTCACTAATAGAAAAGTCAGGATGATTGTTAAATATTTAAAATCAGTAGAAACTCAGCTGTATTTTATTGAAATCCTTGAATGTGATTGGTTTTCCTACTGTTTTCGATTCGACGATAGAAAACGATCGAGCGAGTGTTGTTCGTGGAAGGCAAGATTTTAAAGATTTTTGGCTTAAAAATAAATACACTGTTAGCTTTTGGGATGCAATCCTTTAGAGTTTGCACTAAAACGTTCGTTTCATTGTCAAGGATACTAACTATACTATTTTCGTGCATAGCACAGTTAAGTGGGTCTTGAGAAAAAAGTGCTAAATTTACCGGCGTCTGACTGATTTCTACTTAACCGGATTTGATTTTTATACCTTTTGCAGTCCCTCCAAGATTTGTTCAGGCTCCACAGATCTACCACATGGGGTACGAAACCTGGGATACTACCATGTCTTGCAAAATCTTTGCCTTTCCCTCGGCAAAGATTCAATGGACCCGGTCATTCCGACCGCTGCCTATTGGCCGTCACGTGGCGGCTGGAAACAATTTGGTAATCAAGGATACGCGACAGGAAGACAAAGGACCGTTCATGTGCCGAGGAGAAAACCATCTGGGTCATGTTTATGCACTGATTGTGCTTGTCGTGAATCCTGTTCGTAAGTGTAAAAGTTCAATTTAAAAGTTGAAATTCGACTTGGCTGCTTTCAAAATTTTGTGTTTACTTTGACTTTTCTGCCTGAGTTCTATTCTATTGGTTGTCGAACCTCCTGGTTTTTACTACAGCCAGCCAGTATCACGCCATATGAAACGAGTAAGAAACCCACGAAACGGGAATATTTAGCTGTGGGTCATTTTGCAAGTGGATCGTGCTTCGCTCAGTCTATAAGTCATGATCTATTGGCGGAATGTTGCCCACCAGCCCTCCAACTAAGCAAGTAAACTTCCAATAAAGAGAGTTTAATTAATCCTTATTCTCAAGCGTGCAATACGAAATTCCTTTTTTTTAACGATTTTTAAGCTAAAGGTGATAAATCAATTCATTTTTTTTTTCATTGTTTGTTCACCCCATAAACAGTTGCTCCTGTTATCACCATTTCACCACCCTCCGTCGTCAAGGTAACAAAGGCCCATAACAGTGTCACACTGCAGTGTGCTGCCCGCGGGTCTCCCGTCCCCACTCTGGAGTGGAGCAAGGATGGAGTGGTAGTTTCAACGAACACAACTTCAAAGAGTGCTGATGAAGTCAAAGGAGAGCTCATTATTCCAAGCTTTGGACCCTCTGACCAGGGCTTATACAAGTGCTTCTTTAAAAACTACGGGAATGGAACTGCGGAAATTGTCACCACTGCAGGTACAGAAGTGATACAACAAAAAAGCGTGTGAGATGAGATGCAGCATGATAATGCACATGTATGTGCGTTCTATTGAGAGGGTCTCAATGGGGTAGTGGCTTTTATGGTTAACGGTTAACTGTTTGGCTTTTTTACGGCTAACGATTAATTTTGTTCCATTACGGTTAACAGGAGGAGTTAAAAAATAATTGCTATTGTTTTAAGAAGTTAAATATTAATTTCCATTCTCTACTTGCACAAATCCCATAATACACCTCTTTTACCCCCCAAAATTTTGCATAATCATTGTTTGCAATTTCTCCTGGGACATGAAGATGTCCCAAGGGAAATATAAAACAATGCCTATGCAAATTTTTTGGGAGGTAGAAGCGGTGTATTATGGTATTGTGCAAGTAGAGAATTGTTGTAAAACATACTGAAAGTCTTTGGACCATTTTGAGATAAAAAAGTATTATTGTGTGTGTGTGTGTACACTCCCAATGAACTATATAACTCTTACGATTTTACTGAGGTGGAAAAATATTAAAAATACCAAAATAAGATAGAGTTTAAATTACTTAAAGGAAAATAAACAAGGAAATTATGCAGTCACTTACGACACTTCCGGTTTCGATCGGCTTTTCTCGCTACCAGAACACATAAACGCACAACACATCAGACTCCAAAACAGTTCTCGAGACCTTTACTTTTGTATTTAGATTTTTTACGGTTAACATTTTTTACGGCTAACGGTTAAAATTCTTTCATTTTTACGCCTAACGGCTAACGTTTTGGCCATTTTACGGCTAACGGTTAACCCCATTGAGAACCTCTATAGGGAAATTTTTAAATGGAGCTCGAGGACTTTTTCTTCCATGGAATAAAGAACTTTAATTTCAAATAATTATAAAAACTGTGAGATTCTTTTGAACACCTGTTTAGATAAACATTCACAAGAAAATTCTTTTAATTTTGCTGTATTAATCCCTGATCACTTTCGAACTTACCTAACTTCTTCTTCTGCCATATTTGTTTTAAAAATGTCAGAGCTTGTGGGATGTGGAGACCCTGGTGTTCCTGTGCACGGCTACAAGATTGGAGCGAATTACTGGGCAGGAGAGATGGTCACCTTCGCTTGCGATCCAGGTTACCACTTGGAAGGACCTACAAACAGGCTGTGCTTAAAAAATGGAAACTGGAGCAACGTCGTGCCAACATGTGAGTTTTTCATCAAAAGTCATCATAATTCTAAAATCTAAAACAAAGTAATTCTTATAATATTCCATTGAATACTGGATCTTTAGGTATATTTTGATATCAAATCGGTACTTATGATGTTCTGGATTCACGTGTTTCCAGAATTGTAACAAAACTGAGCGACGAAGGGCTAACGCTCGAAACGTCAGCTCTTGAATCTCTTTACGGTGGCCAATTGACATTATCAACCCAGTTGATAAAACCACATTATATTGTTATACTTCCCACCGACGCAGCACCACAGTTTCTTTAGAAACTTACCCCCTCTATTCATTTGATATTTTTATGCCCTACTGTAATTTCCAAACCTACTTGCTAGGAAGTGAAAGCAAACAATATTAATTATATGGCTGTCATATTAGTGCTCTAATGATCTTTTACCTGTCACATGTCCACTTTGTGCCATCGTGCCAAGAAGCTTTGTAGCTTCCTCTGCCTCTTGTGTGATGTTCTCAAGGCGCTCTCTTTTACCGTTCCCAATCTATTTTATTTTGCAAATACTTGCAAGTGGCCAACAGCTTACTCGGAAGGAATTTGAGGACTGTGCCTTAACAGCATTCAGGGATAGGCTATTCCGATCCCTGGTTGTCTTTGGAAAAAATGAATACAAGTGAGACTTAGTTTCAGACGCCAGGATGTTTGGGAAAATTGTTTCGTTACTTCTCTGTTCTTCTTTTTGCATTCGTTTTCGTGTCCCTGCTTATTCTCCTCTGACATAGTCCTGTCAATCTCGGACGTAGCCTTCATTTTTGGTCAACCAGAAAACTACAATCAGGAACATCAATATATGGCGGCATCACACTAAATTCTACAATTTCCTGAAAATTTCCGGACAATTTCCGGGAAATATCCCGGTTATGGAAATTGCCACAAAGCTATAACCGCTTGGACAGTACAATGTTTCCATGAATGTTATACAACCTACAACCTATTTCCGATTCTGTTCAAGGAACCAAACACATTTACAGTTTTTGTGTCACTTATTGAAATCACCAATCAGGCGGGTGAATAGACCTTTTCACATCACTGAAAATTTCCTGTTCTTTCTGCAGGCCATCGTCTGTGCGATGAACCTGTTCCTTTTGAGAACGGTTACAGGATTGGAAGTGAATTTTGGGAAGGCAAAAATGTCACTTACAAGTGCAAAAAAGGTTACCGGCTTCGGGGACCGTTTGTCAGGGTTTGTAATGAAACCGGAAATTGGACCGAGGAGGAACCAACATGTGAAGGTGACAAAGCATCTAAACTAGTTTACGTTCCAAGCCCGGAATATTGATTCGCCTTAGCTTATTGATTACTATCAGCCTAGTGTTAGGCCAGGTAAATGTTGCGGGAAGAATTCTACAAAAGTGACCAGCTCCCAGTTGGCTCGATAGCTCACTGCAGTTGCTACAGCACTGAACTGGTATCACACAGGTCATGGGTTAGAGCCCCGTTCGAGCCTGGATTCTTCAGGCTTTCTTATTTTCTCAACTACTATAGTTCAAAAAATAATTTACTATTTCGGGCATTACGCGCAATACATGCATTGCTAAACGCTCTAATGTGGTATCAAGGTCCAAAAATAAAATATTTCAATTCTAATTGCTGTTCGGTTTTCACTTCTCGTTTGTTCAATTCAGTTGCATTGATCTTAGTAGAGTGGCCGAATAATGATAGAATTCAAACATGCTTATAGATTTTTTATCAACTTCCAGGACCCGAGTTTGAGCCATCAGAAATCCTCCTTACGAAAACCGAATATTGGGAGCTTCTTAAAGGTTGGCTGGATCCAGTTTCTACACTGCCATCCAAGTGGAAACTCTGTTACCGAGCTACTGATCACGGCTGGAGTTCCAGTACATTCCACTCACAGTGCAATAGCTTGGGACCCTCGGTGACATTTGTAAGGGTGGGAGAGTATATATTTGGAGGATATACTGACCGAGACTGGCGTGAGTATTCATTAATAAAGATTTACAGTTGTGTGAAATGTAGCCAGGCCTCTGCATGTAAGTGAGGTTCGGGGTGAGGTTTGGTTGATTTACATATCAAGAGGGTTTGCATCAAAACAAGGTCACCTTCAGCCTCACTTCCACTCAAATGCTTAATAACTAAGCACAGAACTGTAAAATAACCTATTCTGGGCTTACCTCGGTGTAAAAACTTTTTTCTTTGTTCTTAATCTATTTTTTTCTGCTCTATATTGTTTCGAGGTTGTTTGTTGTCTTGTTCGTTCCTGTGAGTTTCACAGGTTTTTACACTGAGGATGAGCCCCTATTCTTACGCCGAGGCAGACCCACGATACTAAATCTTTAGGCAAATGGTAGGTCGGTTAGAAGTTTATATTAATATCTCCTCTTCGTAGTTACATAGCCGTCCTGATTCGGCATGTTTCTGTTTTAGATTCTGGCGGCTCCTACAGAGAATCAACCCACAGCTTCATATTCTCGTTTAAAAATCATTATGGATTAGAACCTTTCAAGCTACACGTCAAAGACAGTAGCAATGCCATATATGGGAACAGCGGCTATGGACCAACATTCGGCGGCGGTCACGACATTTATATCGCCAACTCTGCAGGTTCCAACACGAATTCTTACAGCAATTTGGGTAATGGTTATGTCCAGCTGGCGGGATACAGGTATGGCTCAAGTGAAGCAAAAAGTCTGTTCGCAGGAAGCTACAACTTCCAGCCTAATGAAGTGGAAGTGTTTTATCAGACTCACAAAAACTGATATGATTATTATGCCTATATTTGGACAAATCTTTCCTTTATGAACTCTAAGGGAACATTTGTAATTTACTGGGTGAAGGGGCTACGAGGATGTTGTATTTCAAAATAAACTCAAACCTACAGAATTCCAGTGTATAAAATGTTTTAACCCCCGGTAAAATGAAGATAGGTAGGATGCACGGCAGATAAAATAAGTTTGCAGTTGTTCCCGGTTGTTTTATTTTTATCATGAAGTAACAAATTATTATGAACATAACACGGTTGAACTTCCTTGTGTGATCAATTCAAGCTGACATTTATTGATGCCCCCCCCCCCTCCTAAGTCTGACTTCCGGCAAAAACATCTCCAGTAGCCCCCCTCCTAATTGTGACTAGTCTGCCCCCTCCAAATCCTCGTAGCCCCCCCCCCCCCCCTCCTCCCACAACCCCACAAACCTGGAGCGTATCAATGTAATACACGAATACCGTATTTACTCGAATAAGCGCCGCCCTCGATTAAACGCTGCGCATGGAGTCGAAAAGTTGATATGCGCCTCCCTCCAATAAGCGCTTCAGCTCCGGTGTATTTCCATAAGATGATAAGAATACACTGTAATCGCTGCAGAAACGGTCTTTCAGCAACAGTCAGGACATTGACACCCAGTGAAGAGTTAATGAAAACCTGCAGAAAAGTATTGACGAGCTGCTATGAAAGCCAAAACTTAGGTCAGCTTCAAGCCGGTAAGCCATGAAAAAATACTCATGAGGTAAATTAAATTGTACAATCAAAATGTTTTGTCATTGTCGTATGCGCCTTTTAAATAAGGGCCGCCCTCGAATAGGCGCCGCACAGGAGACACGAAAAACGGCAGGTAGATTTTGCTGGTTGCAGGTTCAAAATGTAATGAACATTGGGAAGCAAGCAAACCCGTTATTGCTAGCAAGTGCGCGAAAAAATTTTTTTCGTTTTTCTGCGAACAAGTTAACTGTTACGTATTAAGCATTATGTACACGCTTTATTTCCTTACGAGTTTTATGCAAAAAATGGAAATTTTTGTGTCATTTATGATGACAGACCGTTTGACATTTTTACGTGTTACGTCAAGGTGAGTGTTATTTCTGATTCTAGAAAACTGCAAAGCTGTCAATAAAAAATACTGTTTTAAAAGCGGCTTCTTTTATTGTTGTTAGCCTCATCTAAACACGAGGGGGCAAACCCGAGATGCAGTCGAGGCAATGCATAACTTTCGAGAATTCTCCCAAACCCCTGAGTGTTTAGATGAGGCTATGTAAACACGGAAAAGTCCTCTATTGGTTTAATATTTCTTTCAATTACGCACGAAACTAAAACGTCACAACCGTGATTACATACTCTCATCTAAACAAACCTATCAACCAATGAGAGCGCGCGTAGTATATTGCATTTTCTGAGTTTTGATTGGTTTAAAGGCAATGTATGTGAGCTCATATACCATTGACCTACAAATATTGTAGGTGCACGCGCAAAATAATGCATTTTTTCTGGTCGCGGGGCGCGGGTTTCAAGTCGCGTGCCGCGGGTTTTGAAAAAGTCGCGGGTTTAAACCTGAAGAAGGCTGGTCTGGCCAGCCGAAATATTGTTCAAAATATATCACGTTGTTTCAGCCTTGCAGAAGTCTTTGACTTATCATCGTTTATTAAAAAAAGTCTCGAGTTTTCAAGCGTGCATTTATTTCTCAGTAAAATTCATTCAAGAAAATTAAATCAGATGCAAGGGGCGGGAGATGGTTGAGGGAAGTCGAAGTCGCCTATCCATATTTCTTGTTTGCTTAGTTCGGGCGGGGATACAAAAAAAGAAACGTCCGTGCAATTTTCTTTTTTACTGCACCTATCAATGTTAAGCCCCAGGGTGGGACGGAGCAACCCACGGGAATTCGACATATTCAATCTCTACCAGGGTGGGAATTTTGACATCTAAAATAGTCTCCTGGGCTAGAAATTGAAGTGGAGATTTGGAAAATTTTACATTCACCAGGTGCCCATGGGTGGGGAATTTTACTCTGGCTTGCAGAAAATGTCAAAATCCCCTGGATCTGTCCCCCAATCCCCGCCTGGGCCTTAACATTGATAGGTGCTTAAAGGCTTATCAGTCTCGGGATTTGTTTACATTTTGTGTTTTGAATTCGTTGATACGTTACACTTCGGTTACTGCGTACATAAAGTTTTTGAGTCCGCCATTACGTCTCGTTTTGTTTGAGAGTTGCAATGAGCTGAAACGTTGGTTTAGAATATCGTCGAGGTTCGTCTACTCTTTATTATTGTTTTGCAAGTATATCGGATGTTAATAATGACATTTTGGTTTGTTTACATTTCGTAGTGTGAGGCTTGATAAACATTGCAGGTGGAGATTGCGCAGTACGGACTAGAAATGGCCTTTAATAGCATTCATCTAAGGGTGCGTACCTTTGGGGTGATCCAGATCATGGTGCATCAAAGGCGCCGGCGAATCCTTGCCCAGAGTGGATTCGCCGGCGCCTTTGAAGCACCATGATCCGGATTAATGAACCTGATCCGGATCACCCCAAAGGAACGCACCCTAAGACTACGAACACGAATTTCGTTTTCTTGCGTATAATTGCTCCACCAACTAAATTACTTTATAATAGCGAAATCAAGAGTGCTATCAAGAGAGCTTGACGATTAGACTTTGTTATGATCGTTGTTATCATTAAATGTAACAATTAATGTTTGGCAATCGAGCGTACACGGTAAATCCTGCGGAACAACACAAGACTGCGGGTGCTAACTTAATTATTTATGTACTGTATGTCTTATGATTAAACAAAAACACTTACGGTTCTCATGGGCATCCATCGCAGAAGAAAAGCTACGAGACTAGAAAGCGGAATTGAAAAGGGAAGATTCCACCATCTAACCACCGGCTGCGAAATGCGAACGTAGTTGGTCACAAGCTTCCCACAGCTTATAACAAAACACAAAACCGCAAAAGTACACGTGCACGTGTCTGAGAATTCACACAGTGAGTAGATTTTTATTACGTTAAATCAAATCTATTAAAATCCAGATTTTTAGGATTCTTCATCGCTTTGCTTCTTTTAATAGAAACGTAAAAAGAAAAAACAAGTTTCATTGTGAAATGTCATGTTCTCTAGCTGAATACCTTGAAGACTAAAATGGTCACGAGCGAGTTAAATTTGCGTCAATGATTTTTCTTCTGGGACAATTTCTCATCCTAGATAAGTTCGAGTTATCGAGGGTAAAACTATATAGAAAATGGCCTGAAGGGAAATTAAAATTACTTCGAGTTAGCGAGGTTCGAGTTATCGGGAGTCAATTGCACTCCTGAAAGAAACATTTGAAAGTTTAACCTTTTTAGCTGGGATACTCTCTACCCAAGTTCTAAGTTGCAATTGCTGTTTCGAAAAGTGTTCTGAACTCTAACCTGCTGATACAGCTTAGAGCATCGAGAAAAATGAGTTTGCGTACTTTTACTGGCATTTCGGATGAATTTGATCTAACTTAAATGAGTCCTGTAAAAATAGTCCTGATGTGTTTGCAATGGTCGTAATCACGAAATAACACGATAGATGATTTAAGAGGCGTGCAGACAGACGGTCAATAACTTTGAAGACAGTGCGAGAAGACCATTTAAAAGACTGAAGACGAAAACCATCTGAAGTTATAATTTGCGTTCGAAGAACGCCTACTAATTGTGTCTGTCTCACGGGATGTCTCGCCGGTGTAATCACGATGCCAGGCGATTTCAGGGTTTGGACGCCATCTTGGACTGGCTGGCTGGCACAAATAGCCTCGATCTCATGTGTGTGCTTCCAGATTTCGATTTCGCAGTTGAGGTCCCATTAGGGGGGGTCTGAGTAACCCCTATCCCATTAATTTTTGGCCAAAACATCCCGTATCCCGTTAATTCTTGTGGTTCGTATCCCCGTAATGCCAGTTACTATGATGACGTCACTGAGCGTGATATGTTTGGGTACCTGATAACGAAAAACGCATTCAGTCCTGGGTCATTTTGTACTTCAAATAGAAATTACGTACAAATAAGGCATCATGCTTATCGATTGAATGCTCTTAAAAAGACTTATGTAACATTCTGTAAGGTATTGCTAAAGGGCTGAAGTGACTTCAAAGCGATGAGTCACCTTATAAAGGATTGTGCTCTGCTAGCTGTTATAGGATTGTTTGCATCAGCTATGCATTTCGTGCGTTGTCGCACGGTTGTCCATCCATGCTTCTGGAAGTTCAATTTCACTGACCCTATTGATGTTATCAGAGTGACGTCTTATGTGAATTGCCTCTTTGACCGTACGCATGTGGCAATGAGGATCAAGATCAATAAACTTAAGTTCATTCCAGAGTGGCTGATGTCCGGTGTTGTGGTTGTGCTCTGAAACGGCGGAGGTCTGGGTATGGGCTAGTCGGATTTCTCAATCATGCTCCTAATTTTATCTTGCATGGGTCTTCCTGTGTCGCCGATGTAGACTTTATCGCAGTCACAGTCCTGTAAACTACGCCGTCTTGTTTAGCCGGGGTTGTTTTGCAAGAAAACACTGTTTGTATTGTGAATCACTTCAACAATTGCACCTGCACACAAGCCGTGTAGATGCACCGTGATCAAGTGCTTATGTGGCGGACGGGGAGAGTATTACCGTAAACACCCGCAGATAAGCCGCACCCTGAATTTTGGAAAAAAAGATTTTTGAACAAAATCAAACAAAATCCAATCTTGTCTTGAGATATCTTGATCGAACGTAAACTTGAGTCTTTTAATATCCACAAGTTTAGCTCTTTAATATAAAATGAAAATCCTTTCTACCAACTTTGAAATATGATTGATTCATCCGGACTAAGAAAAGTCGATTAAGAAGTGTTAAGCGATTCACAAGGGGCAGATTTCAAACTCTCACACTTAGTTTAGGGTGTGCATAATAAGATTTAGTAGAGTAAGCCACATGTTGTCAATCCACCGTAAGGAAAAAGATGGCGACTGGTACATTTACCTATAATGCTTTGCGCGCGAAACCCCTAAAAGAGCGTATTAAGGTCATTCCCCTGTATTGCACTGCGCATCCTTACTGCGCACGATTTATTGCGTCATCGGCGCGCGCACCTAAAGAAAACTGCGGCGTTTTATTCACGGCTTTGCTCGTGAAGGAGATAAATCGTCGTTTTCTCGTAAACGAGTATGGTGACCTATATTTTTTTACCCTTTTTCTGAGACTAGCAATCACTTTCTTCCTATAACAGGAATATAAACAAATTCCCATTGCAGAAAAATAACTAATCGACGGAAACGTGAACTTATTGAACAGATATTGTGGCCTGGAGATCACTGCATACTAGTAACAAGTTGAATCAAGGTCGACTGGAAATGCGTGCTTTCATAATGAAACATATATTAAATTGTTCCTTGAAGGCGATACAGTATATCTATAGTTTTTCCCTTGTTTTGCTTTCTCCCTATTTTTTTCTTCTCCCATAAGACGTGGCATGGGCTAGTCAAATGAAAACATTTCTGAAGCTGATATTTTAACGAATTATGGGGTATTTTCAAGGTGCTCCTGCTCCTAAACGAATATGGGAACCCCTCTTTTTCATTACAAAATTCAAATTCCCTTACGATGAACAACAAATGGGCAAAGTTTGAACGAAAATCTATTGTCAGTTCTATTTCAGGGGAATGACCTTAAAACACACAGAAAAAATGTAAGTCGTTCAAACTCGGCAAGAGCAATGTTATCAGTACAAGGAACGACTTCCGTTAAACCATACCTTTCTATATTCCCAGTGGACTTCGTTTGGTTTGCAAGGTATTGTGGCAAAAAGTACAGCCGCCATCTTTTTTCTTACGGTGGATTGTGACAGTTGAGAAGTTCTGCCTGGCGCGCACTGCCAGGCATAATTAAGCATCACGTTCATACAGGTCTAATATATAGATTTAGCCAAGCCTAAAAGCGGAGCTCCATATTTTTGCTAGTTCTTAATAATTTATCTGAAATAAATAGTAATTAAAAACGTCAACTCCAATTACAGAATTTCCGCTAAGAATTACCATAAAAAGTTGAAAATGATGTCAGAAGAAAAAAATAGGACCTGAGCCCGCGATCAATGAAGAAAACCAATGCCTGGTCAGCGGTCAACTTCAAAAAAAACCGTTACCTCGATGAGTTATAACCTGAGCCTGCGATCTGGTCATGTGATACTGGTCAGCGGATACCTCTATTTGACAGCTGTCAATTGACCATAAAGCAAATCACTGCAAGGCTGATACTACGTGAAAAAGTTGACTTTGCGAGACAACAACTCGATAGAAATCGATAAAGCAGGGTTGCAACCGTGGACAGCTGTTTCGTTCTTGTTGGAACTCGTCAGCACGGTGTAGCAATTCTAAATGAAACCATGCAGCCAACATAGCCAGCTCAAATAAAATGCAACAAAGCCCATGCCCTATCAAGTTCCGCACGCACATAAGTTGTTTACTTTCTACTATACTCGTCACGCACATAAGTTGTTTACTTTCTACTATTTGCAATTCTGTTAACTTATAGACATTTTTTGCAGGGAGAAAATTAAATGATCTTCAAATTATGGACACCACTATCGCTAAAGTAAAATGAAAAGCTTGTTTTTGGACCGAAGATTTGATGCTTCTGGCTCAACGCGAATGTGGAAGTTTTGGTCAGTTTAGCGATCAAAGAAATGTGCCGGCGAGGGAGAAATATATTTACTTGTAGTTTCCCCGGTATTTTCCCCCTTTTGGTGGAAGCGAAATCAGATGGTCATCAAGGACTAAACAGAATCAGTTCAGCAAATTTTTTTGACAAAATAGTTAAAAAGTATTTCGCTGCAGATTGGGAATATTGACTTTCGACTGACTCGCTGTGAATCTTCTCGATCACTCCTACCAAATCTTTTTGCATGTTCGCTTAATTAAGGTATTCCTCTAACCTGCAGATCACTTACAAACTCCAGAGCCTTGCAACTTTCAATGTTTTTTTTGGTTTTCCGGCACCCGAGCTGTAATTTTCCTCATGTTTCTTTGTATTTCCGAGCGAAGTTTCCTGCATTAGCCTCGCATTCATGTTCAGAAGGCTCTCGCCCCAGGGCCGTCGGAGAATACGAATATTAGTCGCGGTTACACACACCTTCCACCGAGGTGTCCCCGTGGGAAAATTTGCTTGGGTTGGGATCAGGTTAAATCTGTCGGTTACATTACAAATGATTACCCGAGGTGAACTTTTTCTTCTCATACAACGATCTCAAAATTCAACATTTTGTCCTGAGAAGAATGCGCAAAATGTGTCTGCGATTATGTTTTCTTCATTCGCTCCAACTGCTCTATTTATTTCATAAGCCTCGACGTCTGCTGTCCCACGATAGTTGGTCGCCAACCGAGACGTGCTTGGGTATTTCCCCGGCTACAGAAGTGGCTCTAGCAACTTTTGAACATTCGAGCACTCGATTTCTCGTGAAAGTAAAACTTTCGAGTTTCTCGAGCTACATTTGAGTTTATCTGTCAACGTGTAGGGCCGGTAATGCAGCGGCAAAGTACTAGAATGGGTGAGGTTATTCTGTGATGCTATTCAGGCCGAGCATGCCACTCGCGGTTAATTACTGCTTCACGATCGGTGGAACAGCTTTGTGGTTAGATAAACCATAGCTAAACCCTACGACAAGCTTCTGGGAATGTCATGGGCAATTCTTTTGTTCTTTTTTATGTATCCATAGTGATTTCCCGTGGGCAGTTTCACTGTGGGAATATCGGTTACACACACTGAAAACACGCACTCCCCTTGGGTAAAGTCCTACTTTCCCAAGGGCAAAACGGCTAGTGGAACCGCAGCTATTGTCTATTGTCAATATTGACAATACATGGATGTTGGCAAAATGTAAAAAAATCGCATTTGAAGTATTTTTTCACTATTTGCGCCTTCTACGTTGTCTTATAAACTTATTTTATTCTTTTAAAAAATGAGAAAATCGATCTTAGATATCCCAGAATCATTTTTTTTTTAATATCCCGTATACCTTTCATTTTCCACCCAAATATCCCGTATCCCTATAATTTTTTCCCAAAAAATCCCGTATCCCGATAACCCTAATGGGGCCTCGCAGTTGTATTGGTTCATTTGGACTATCACTGGCAAAGATGATTGAAGCTACTTGTCAGAACATCTGAAGCCTGCATACTGCTGGTGTGTTTTCTAGGACACAGATCGATGCTGCAATTCGCCCAAGCAACACATCACATTATAAAACTCAGTTACTTTCAGTGCTTTTCAATAGAGATCCAACTTCTGTCCGCGCGTACAGAGTCGTGTCGCTATTTTGTTCAAATCAGCGTTGTAGCGAAGATTGTACAACTCCTGGCGCGAATATATAATAGCAGATTTCGATCGATGCAGTGACAGTCTTTGTAATCATGAATTTTATGTTTGCATTTTAGCCTGCATGTCTTCCCTTTGCTGCGTTGATTTGTTTACATTTGTTGGGCGACAAAGAACTGATATTTGTGATTAATTTATTTGGCTACTGCTACTACTTGCGATTTTTCAATGTTTTGGCTGACAATTAATCAGTGCAGTCTACAGTCTGCGGTTTTATATACACTGACTGCAACTTTGTATCAAAGTGTATCGAAGGCGTCGAACGCACTCCTAATCTTTGATTATTACTAGTTATACAGGTTTCAAATTGCTATTAATTCGTTCAGGTTGAAGCCGAGTTTTCATTTTTCATATGTCGGGATTTCACTGTTTCCGACGGTCCCAGATTTTTCCGACTAATGAAAATTGGAAATCTTTAATATCCCCGATCGCCTGGGATGGTCAGCGACAAATCGGAAAAATCGGGAGCGTTTCTATTTTCCCGACGCGTCCCAGATTTCTGGTTGGCGATCATTCCCGACATATGAAAACTGAAATATCCACTGTCGGGGGTGTTTCCGATGTTTTTAACTTGTTGTCAATCCTCTAACTTGTTTTTGATTGCTTGGCGCCAGTCCCAAATTCAAAATATTGAGAGAATCTGCAACAGAACGTCTGGGGTCTCTCCGACATATCGGTAAAATCTGGGACAGTCGGGAAACAGTGCCATTCCCGACCGTCTGGGATTTTTCCGACATATGAAAACTAGGCTTTAGTAATCTGAATAGTGGTACAACAGTTTCTTATTCCTCCCTTTTTTCAGTATCCAAAATATTATGTAACGCATTATGTGATTCTAGTGATCACTGATGATTTCATTCAGACTGATCTACAAGGGCTCTCTGACATTCTACGCTAATGACTTCTTCATTTCCGCGCTGCATTCACAAAAATGTCACGCAGTTTTAAGTATCGTCAGTTAGGAACTACAGTAAACACCCGCATATAGATTTAATTTTATTTGAATGAATTTCATTTGGAAATACCTTTATAATTACAGGAAATTAACGATGCTTAACTTTGGGAAAATTCACATTAATTTCATAACGCTAATACAACCTTTTGAAAACTCGCGACTTTTTTCAAAACCCGCGACCCGCGACCATTAGGGAAACTCAATATTTTTGGGATGTTTTTAAAAAAAACGATTATGTTGGATATGAGATGGTTATAGCCAACTCGGCGCTAAGCACCTCGTTGGCTATCTACCAACGCGCGCTCGTGGAATAATTGTTAAATATAAAAAGATGTATCTTCCTCTGTAAATATCTCGCGGGTAACGTTTTCATCGGACTTTTGATGTATCTTACAGCAGGTCTCACTTGTGGCTCAGAAAGAGTCAAATGATGTTATGACATACTCCAGGGGCAGACACGCGTAAACATTCTGTACCTATTTCTCTTTGCACGCTTCTGTTGTCGATGCTGACAGCCTGACACGAAGGCAAATTGTGCTATTTGTTCTAAGGAATTCTGTTTGAGGCAAGATTTCATCATCAAACAAAATGGCTTGAAGCCGTTTTGCTAGACGTTTGTGACTGTTTATATTTCCCAGATATCAAATTTGATCAACATTTCATTGCAACAAAAAATAAGTAATAAATTTGGAGTTCACCTTGCTCCTGGCGTTTTTTGAATAGGCTCATTTTCGTAATAAAAATGGTTTGCACCCTCCGATCCGGCAAAAAAAGAAGACTTTCGGAAATGTGAATAATTAATGTGAACCACATCCGATCAAAATATGAGTTTTAATATATTACGCTACTTTCACGGTAATTTGTTTTTATAGGGCCAAAGATTAAAAACCTCTGATTATAAATGGGCTTCGAATTCATCTCAGCTTGCCTTAACTAGTGAGGCTATCATACTCCAATAGCTAACTTATTATTCACAATCTCCCAAGCAGAACCAACGTATATTTTTTCATTACAACGTCCACAAGTGGCGAGATTAATCATCAAACTGAAGATGGTCATCGACGTCTTTGAACTTCGCCCATTTGAAAATTTTAAGACTGGTGAAAGGCAGTGTTATCTACAAGCAATTTCTATTTTGTCCACTACATGAAAAATCACTGTAAGCTTGGCAAAAGCTAAGAGATTAAAGAGAATTATTTTAAAAAGAAAAAGTCACGTCCCCTCCAATGTTGACACAGTGTCTGTGGACCAGCACAGCGATTGGCTATTACTGTACAAGACAATCTTCGAGCCGTTATTTAGCCTATCACGCAACGCATGTCCACAGAAGCGCCGAGACGACACAATTAGCCACTTAAAAACTCCAGAACAAGCCACACTTCAGTACGACTCATGAAAGAAAATTGAGAACTTCGAAGCATTGGTAGAATTACCACGTGATGATCACCAGTCTCTCTTGTGCCATCGAGATATTGTTTTCAGTTTGAGGTTATCAAGAATTTGCATGATAGACAAAGATCCACATCACTACAATCATCGTCTGCTTGTCACTAGCTGGTGCCGATGCATATTGCTAATTTTATTCTTATAAACCTTACACGTAACGCACCAACAAAATAAGAATTAAAAAAGTAAACACTGAATTAACGGAACTTTTCAGAAACTATGATCGACTGGTTTACTGACGCCTACGCCAAAAACTTAACACCCTTTTTGAACTAGACGACAGTTTAACGCAAGATGCTTTAACAAGTGCATTACTAACGAACGGCTAACAGTAAGATTTGTCTGGCATTTCTATTATTCTCCAGTAAGGTGCATTAGCACATAAAAATGCAAACCTTGAACAACTCAACAGGAAAGGTTTTTAAACCATTCCTTCCATACCCAGTGCTGAAATTGGTCAGTGGCAGGCGGGTTTGATTGGTTACCACTGGGAAGAGATGCTTTATATTATAACTATTTTTTAGTCATCTACGGATCAGGTTTCCTGGGACCCTGCGCCAATGGCCCTACGGGAATAAATCTAACTCCCTGGACTTTCCCCTGTCCACTTACGACCTGTTCTCCAGGGTGAGTCACCCCAGGCGGTTTGCCTGGTGTTTGGGGTAAAAGTCGCCGAGGCCGTGGACGAGGGGCTTGATTACTCCTATTGGCCGGAACTGGCACCTCTTTCCTCAACCCTTGCTGCTTCTTAGCGTTCCTTCTCTTAACAGCTGGGTTAGCATTAAAAGACACTCCGCCAAATGGATCTTCCAGGTTATCCATGAAATCTGCCGCAGGGTTTACCAGACCAGACGGATCCTCAAATGCGGAACCTTGAGCTGCATCGCGTTCAACTTTTCCAACAAAAGGGGATGATGCCAACGTATCAACAGTCCCTCCGACTGCACCACATGTTTGTATCGAAGGAAATGGCCTTGAAAGGCCAAATGGACCAGCAATCTGTTCAGAAAGGTGATCGTCCTTAGGTCTCTTCGTAAATTGGTTTTCGACGTTTTTTGACCGTGATGGGGCTGGAGCAGTAAATAGCAAAGAACCAAACACATCTTGCAGAGGTGGTGGCTCTGGTTTATCGTTATGGACAAGGAAAGGCGCAGCACCAAATGGATCAGAAAATCCAGGCGAAAGGGGTGGGTTGAACTCGTCCAACTCACCACTCTCTGGTTCACTATCGCTTGACGCCTGATCTGCTATAAAATTCAAATGCTGTTCAATCTCAGAAGTGCGGTAGCCTTGAAGAAAGGGGTTGTTACCTTCCTGCACAATTTGGTTTACGTTTTGCTGTGGATCAATAGCACTACCGTCTCTAAACTGGGCAGATGAATCTTCGTTATCTACAATTTCAAAGTTGGTATTTTGTTGGTAGGACTCTGCCACATTACTGCCAAAAGCAGTAGCTCCAAACATGTCGGCCTCTTGGTGCACTTCAGACGTTTGTAGATTGCCAACGTTAGGTTGCTGATAAGCAACACCAGAAACACCACAAGAGTTGTCCACTTTAGTCTCGCGCAGTGAAGCGAAGTCATCATCAGTAACATCGATAGGGTTTGCTAAGAAATCCTTCTCGTTTGAATCGTAAAATGGACTAAATGGATTCCAGTGGGGTGTGGATATATCGTTGGACTCAATGTCAACTAAAGGCATATCTGTCGGTCCAGCCACCTTGGCGAGGTTAAGGGAAGGATCACTGGGACTTCGAAAGTACGAATGATAAGAGGTTTTTTCATTTGGCATGGGAGCAAAAGATGCCGCTTGAACCTGGCCATTCCTTTCACTGACAATTGCAAAGTTGGGATCAGACCGGGAGCGATTATGAGACATGTAGCGTGGTCGTAGCAATCTTGCATCATTGTCGTTCTCAGGCTTTGCTTGCTGTGACACAGCCTGTCCACCATCTTGGGAAGCTTTAATTGAAACATGCGGCTGTATGGCGCAGTAGTCCTGAGGCGTCGGTTGGTGGACCTGGTCTCCTGGATACTGTTGGTGGTCATAAAATGGATTGAGCTGGCACTGGTCAGAGTCTTGAAACATCTTTTGGGCTGTATGTTGCTGCTTTTGGACGTGATGTGCCTGGGCAGCAGGAGGGTACTGTTGCCCTGGCTGAGCCTCCCTGTGATAGTCCAACTGTTGTTGAGCAAGGTATTGTTGTTGCTGTTGTTGTTGAAGCAGGTGTTGCTGTTGCTGCTGCTGGAGGAATCGCTGTTGCTGCTGCTGACGAAGTAGCATCTGCTGTTGTTGCTGCTGATGTTGTAGGTATTGCTGCTGTGCCAACTGTTGCTGCTGTAGATACTGCTGCTGCAAATACTGTTCCCTAGTCATTTGCTGCTGATACGCAAACTGTGGACCATGTTGGGCATGACTGTAGACGGACGATGCCGAGGCCACACCAACAAGGTCTGGTCTCGCTGGAGTAGTGGCAGCAGAATAAACTCTTGTAGGATCCTGTTGGTTCACGTTTCCATGGGCTTGCTGACGAGTTGCAACATTTTCTGTTCCTCTTGGCTGCTGTTGTGAGATGTTCCTTCTGTTCTGCCTGGGGCTGGCCATGTGGCTCAAGCCATGAGTCTGCTGCACATCAAGAGTTCCTCTCTGTGCCTGGGTGTATTGCTTGCGGCTTTGCTGAGGACTTGCAATGTGGCTTAAATGCGTTGAAGCCTGCGAAGGGGGCAACTGCTGTGCACCTTGGCCTGCTCGAGGGCGCTGGCGAGGAGCAAGGGATGTGGTAACTGGACCTTCAGGTCGCCTGCAACAAAGAGGCAAGTCTGAGGTGTCTATTAACACAACTAAGCAATCATGTTACACGGAAAGTCTCTCAAGCATTTAACTGGATTTAGGAGCAATGTCGTTAGCCTAAATTTTCCTTTACATAAGGGTCACCTCTATGGTGGCCTAGGAATGCCATAAGAAAATTGTGTAGTATCTTGTACGTTTCCCGTTATTTATTATGTTACTTTATTTTATTTTTAAACTTTAAACGAAAAAAAAAAATAATATCGAGATACTTTAAATCAAATTTATATGACAAAATTTGTAAAAGTAAACTAAACACCTTTTAATAAAAAGTTAAATGAAACGAAAATAATCTTTCCTTGGCCTAGCAGTGCCATAAGGTTTCTTTTTGTAAAAAAAAATTCGCTCGTGGCCTATCGATGCCATAGCCCACAATGCACTTGGGTCATGGCGTTTCTACAAAAGATGGAGGCAAGTCAAATCAGGAATGGCGACTGGATGCAAGAATGACTTATCTAGGTACGTTCGGCAAAACTAGAAAAAAGTGAGGTTTTAGACTAGAATCGAAATACCCTATGTATGCATGGAGTGAGCGAACTTTAGCACGAAGGCTGCAGTAATTTGACATAAAGTTCACGAATTATGAAGTGGATATTAAGGATGTAAAAGAAGCTGTGAGACGCGAAATGGATGGTCCGGGACAGCTGCTTGGCTATCGTTCCATGCAACAAAAGGTACGCGGGATTAATGTGCCCCGTGATGTTGTTTACGCTGTGATGAAAGAAGTTTCCCCGGAAGGGCTTCAAGCTAGAGGAGGTGTAGGAAAAGCAAAGCGACACTGGAAAACCAATGCTTTTGTTACTGGTGTAAGCAGGCTTTTGTCGCGTTGAAATTGCTATTAGGAGTAGTTATAACACTATTTTCTTTATTTTCTGGATTCGATAGGGAGCAGACTGCACGATGTCTTTAGATGGCCATGACAAGCTTTGCGGATACCAGAAGGCGATGTTCCCTTTGTGTATCTATGGTACACAAGACACTTACAGTGCCAGTGATCACGGGACCCATTTAGCCCGTGAATCTCGCGTACCTTTTGTTGCATGGAACGATAGCCAAGCAGCTGTCCCGGACCATCCATTTCGCGTCTCACAGCTTCTTTTACATCTTCAATATCCACTTCATAATTCGTAAACTTTATGTCAAAGTACTGCAGTCTGCGTGCTAAAGTTCGCTCACTCCATCCATACATAGGGTATTTAGATTCTATGAAGTCTAAAATCTCACTTTTTTTCCAGTTTTGCCGGACGTACGTAGATAAGTCATCTTTAAGCGTTTGATCTTGCATCCAGTCGCCATTCCTGATTTGACTTGCCGCCATCTTTTGTAGAAACGCCATGACCCAAGTGCATTGTGGGCTATGGCATCGACAGGCCACGAGCGATTATTTTCGTTTCATTTAACTTTCTATTAAAAGGTATTCACTTTTCGTATAAATTTGATTTAAAGTATCTCGATATAATTTTTTTTTCGTTTAAAGTTTAAAAATAAAATAAAATAACATAATAAATAACGGGAAACTCACAAGATACTACACAATTTTCTTATGGCATTCCTAGGCCACCATACACCTCACATAGAAAACGATATAATTTTTTTTTCGTTTAAAGTTTAAAAATAAAATAAAATAACATAATAAATAACGGGAAACTCACAAGATACTACACAATTTTCTTATGGCATTCCTAGGCCACCATACACCTCACATAGAAAACAATGTTTTCATTTACCTTTTAAACAAATAATATTATAATAATACATTACAATACAAACTTTATTGACACTCCCTAAGAGGGCTTTTCAGTGACAATTAATAATTACAATAATAAAAATGTTTAATATATAAAGCTAAACTATAACGCTGACTATCAAAAAATGTATTTCTGACTTAGAGCAAAAAATCACTGACCTGCAAAAAGTGCTTCAGTGTCTTAATAATAATAGTTTAATTATTATTTTGGGTTTTCCTTCATCATAGTGCATGAGCTTCTGTAAAGTTCTTTCACTCAATAACAAAAACACAAATGCCTCATGAAATTCATTTACCCAAGAGTTAGCTAGTCTTACTAGTATCGTATAGCCATGCTCATTTTCACTCTATGTAATTTCAGTATCACTTGAGCTATGCATTATTATTATTATTATCCCAACTTATAAAGACAACCTTGTTTTGGGAGCAGCACGGCCAGTGTTTTCTATCTTCTGGTGCCCTTCAGCAGACACTTCAGGAAGAGAGTCTGGTATTTTAACATTCTGTGACATACAAAGTACAATAGTAATAAATAAATAAACAATCGATCAAATGGACTTTGAGTGATGCAAGCATTTCCAGCAAACTACTGTAAATGTAAGTATAAGGTTCAGAGAATGTTGACTATCTGCGACTGTTCCAAACAAACATACTACTCTTCCAACAGGACTCCCCCCCCCCCCCAAGATGATTCCTTTTTTGCTATCTCAAGGACGTTCGCGCCAACATTACTCGGAACGGAATTTGTCACACCACATCATCCATTGAGTGCATGCGCTGAGTAAAAACAAAGGCCCAGAAGCCGTTTCTTAACTTTGCTGGTTGTTTTATCTTATAAATGGTCGGTGACCCCTACTTTTTTTGTCATGAACTGATTTTATTTACAATTCTCAGCAGATTGTAAAAAATGAGCAAAAAAAATAAATGTGGGAAGTTTAAAAATTTTCAAGTTTTCTGCCCACAGGACATCGAATCCTGCCATCTTGCGGCTGCTAGGTGAGTGGAAATGTGGTTGCTAAATGCGACTTTTTTCTTTCAGGAACCACACCGATTGAATAAATTCACTTTATGGGTCCATTTAAACAACATTTGGCAGAGATACGTTCATTTCAAATATTTATTTGCAATATTTTTGTGCTTACAGATATTGTAGCCGTATTCGCTAGCGAAGCGCGATTTTTCAGATTTAGGGTGTTCTTCTGGGCATGTTATCTCCAAAACGAAGTCCGTGATCCCCAATTTTTTTACTTTTCTGACATCAGTTACTCATTATCTTACAGAGGTAGAAAAGTTTTGCATGAACGTCCTTAAGAGTAAAGATTCAAAAACTACACAGGCACTGCAGCTTAGAAAGCATGCAACAGATGACCTACATTCCACTGTATTACATAATCAACTTACAAACCTTTGTGTTAGCAACAGGGCAGTCTAGTCCTCTGAGTTTAAATGCCACATAGGACACTTGGAAGATATCTGGCCTGGTGTCTGGGTCTGGGTTAAGAATGAAACCTAAAAACAAGAATATCCTGAATTATAACCCACCCAATTAATTTTGGGCGTGCTCACTGGACACAATTCATCACATGGTACAAAATCGGATGATGGGTATCAGACAATACACCCCGCCCGATATGATATCCATCACGCGATTTTATGGAGTGCAAAGCAAACGTACAGTCACCTTTTATTTTCAGATAATAACTTTTCAACCAATTCATACTGAGTTTTGAAAAAAATATGTAAATCAATCAATTCTGATTCACTTCAACCTCAATTACGCTGTGACTATCAATATAGGTTTTTTTCCTTTTTCACTGCGACAAATCCCATTGTGGAAATTAAATGGGGGGTTATAAAATAAATAAACCTCTTTCTGACTTACTGGTACATTGGGGGATAATGCTGTCAGCTGAAAGGTTGTTCTCGAAATTTTACAGTTGCCCCCGAAGCTTTGCTTCTCTGCCAACTGTTCATTTTTCGGACAATCTTTAAGCCTCGGGCATTATCCTCTAATATACCAGCTGCCTGAAGGGGTTTATTTACTAAAGAATTAGTAATTGTTTATCAGGTTCTAAAGGTGTGGCACTATAAAACTGAAAACCTATAGAATAGTAAAAAAGTATGAAAGGTCCTCTTTTAAAAATATAATTATCTAAATCTCAAAAGAATCATGTTAAGACTGTTTTCCTCAATGAGAGGTAAAATTTCATGCAAACTAATATTTTTCCATTGACCTAACACAGCAGCGGAGGAGCATTCAAGGAGTTTAAGCAGATGTACATGTACATGCACTAAATTCCAAGGAGTATCAGTTCTAGGTACATTGTAATCACTGAGTCTACATATAAGGAAAAAAACTTACTGATCAGTCTGTGGAGTTCAGGTGAATGGCGAGAGTTCTCGGGAAAGGTAAATTGACCACTCTGTATGGCCAGTGGACTTTCACCAAATGGGAGAGTAAAGAAGCACAGCTTGTAAAGAAGACAGCCAAGAGCCTAACAAGGAAGGAATAAGCTATCATTTTTTAAATGTTGTTATGAGGTTGAGAGTATCCCTTTAAGCAATAGACCACAATGCCACACTTTTTCGGGGATTGGTGTCAAAATTTGGAATGGGATACCCGCAAAAAGATCTTGGAAAATATCCCTAAAAGGAAAGGAAGTGGAAATGATAATTAACCAAATGAAAATCTGACCTCTATGTCCTCCTCTTTTGCTAGTATAATCTGATTCTCCTTTTCCCTCTTCATTTCGATCTTTTCAATTGTAATATTAATAATAATGAAAAAAACATGTAATTTACTTTAATTTTGTTGTATAGCTTAAATCTGCATTATTATGTAAAGCTAAGTTTTTCCGTTTTCCAGTAAGTTTGTAATTTATTGTGATTTGTCTTTTCTATTATGTTTCTCGTGCACACCTTGTCCCACATTGACTAGCTTTGTGGCTATTTGTGGGACAAGCCCTTCTACCCTAAAAAATCATAAATAAATAAATTGTTGTTGTTGTTGTTGTTATGAACTATGAAAAAAAAGGGACGCAAGAAACTAATCAGAGGTTGAAAGAATGAAACACATGTTCAGCTCAGCCTCAAACTTCAATAGATCAACGTAAAGAAAACAGCTTTAAAGTTTTAAAGCCCTAAAATCCACAAGGAAGGAAAGGAAAAGCCAAATAGCTCATGGAAGAAAATGCATTTAATTATATAAAACAACTTTTTCAACGGAATCCACAAAATTGTGACTAAAGTCATTCATCATGAAAGTTAATTGCTGTGAGGAGGATTTGCAAGTTTAATGGAAAAGTTAACTTAGAATAAAGGTTAGTTCCAGAAATGCTTCTCAGAAATTTATTTATTTTTATGCCTTTTTGTGAATGGCAGACTTCACAGAAAGCACCGAAGTTCTCAAATTCATTCAAACACGTACAAGAGGACTCTGAGTATTTTGCTGACCACAATTTGCAGTAGGTTTTCCATGCAAATAACTGACATTTCCGTGCAAATTTTGAATGAAAAGATAGTTGAAATATTGTGACATCCCGGTGAAACCAGAAACCGTTTTTTGTTATCTTTTTCATTACGTTACGTAGGTTCTGTGCTTTCTTTTCTTAATTCCTTTCTCAAGTTTGTTCGCTCCAGTTGTGACAGGTGTACCCTGCAAATACAGCCATCCCTCTTCGCTCCTGGCCCGAGAGGCATTTTGCAAGACAGAGGTCTGGGATTTACCGCCAAAAATTCCATACTGACGATGTAGCCCCATCTTGAATCTGGTCATGAACGCTTATTGGTCAACTAGGCAATTTGCATAATGTATGTGGAATATAACTCCTCATTTCACCAATGAAAATAGAAGCCCAGGGACGCGGAGTGTATTTGAAAGTGTGGGGGGGGGGGCTTGAAAACAAGCGCCAGGGACGCAAGTTTGTAATCTAGAGGCTCAGAAATGGTATTTTCAACATTCTCTATGAGGTATTTCTTAAAAAGAAGACAACCTGGATAAGTGTAAAATGACAGGTACTTTTTGTGCTACAGCAATATTTTGGAAGTTTTGTCTTTCAAATCGTGGCTGATGTGATACTTTGCACAGGGATTCCGGATATTCGCGGTGAAATTGCTCACTGTTATTGCGTCCTTGAGCGGCTTGACTTCTTTTTCAATCAATCCTCTGATGAGCAGTGAGCAACTCAAAAATCCAAATAGATTTCCAAAAATCTAATTAGTGGGTAATGTCGTCAGTATGGAATTTTTGGCGGTAAATTGCCGAAGTCCATCTTGCAAAACGCCACTTGGGAGAATCATATCTTCTGTTTTAACCATCTGACACTCCAAAATAAGAAAATAAACTACATTTAAGCAATTCTTTGTTCATATGAATAATCAAGTTTAGTCCTCACATTCAGGAGGTGGGGCTGATGCGAGGAAGAAGTGGGAGTTTACCGGTACAATAAAGCATACATGACATGTATGCTTTATTGTGTCACTCATTGTAGTTTGCTGACCAATCAGAGTGTGCATAGAATTTCAGTTATTTTGTAATAAAAGACAAACAAAATGTATAGAGAACAAGCACAATATTATCTATGTTGCACACTGTCTGACCAGGGTTATTATTGCTTTTGCATGTAGGTGTGGTTGTAATGGAAACAAAAATTTGACCAACTTACAGTGTATAAAACAAATCGATAACATGACTACAATAATGCCAGTAGGCTTACCCAGATATCAGCTTTAGTTGAAATGTTTTTGCCACTATATAAATCAACCATCTCAGGGGCTCGATAAGACAGTGTTGTATACCTACAAAGACAATTGCAACAAAGCCATGAGTTTATAGTAGTATAGTAGGGGCACGTTATTCCACTTTTTAGGAGTATTGGCTATTGTCGTGACCTGACAATGTGGTGGATTTCATTAACCTGTGGATGATGTCGCTTCAGTAGTTTAACCAGTTTGACAGGATGATTGAACTGTTCTTTCTTACTGTACAACTACTTGTGCTTCTTATTTGCTTCAAAAGCCATCACGTGATTTAGGAAAATATGGCTGTGAGAACGCTCCTCCCAAGCTACCCAAAGCCCTACTCAGTATGGTGATATAAGTAACCCTTGGGAGTCAGTTCTGAGTAGTAAGCAAGAACGCTACACGAGAACAGTTCTTATGGGGATGGTGATTTTAATCACACTAGAACAAAACATCATATTCATTGTAAATGAATAATAATAATGATAATTATAATAATAATTATAATAATAATAATAATTTTCTAACTTTTCTAATCAACTTTTTGCCATACAAATTATTATCACTTTGTATTTATTTTAATTGGAGAGGCGGATTATATATTATATAAGCTTTTTAGGTTCTTTTCGACCTCCTCGCCACTTCTCTCTATAATTTAACTAAATAATATTGGATATACTGCATGTATTCCATGTGGCAAACAAATAAATAAATACTGGTAAACAAATTGCTGATGCATCTTACTAAAGAATTCAGAAATGTTTGGATTTAATCAGTGAAATGGTGGCCATCAGTTCATTTTGAACCCCACCTTGTTTGTAACTGCAAGAGCATTAATCATCCATGTGGCCCATTTTACCACACAATGTTTAAGGCATTCATGCCCCCCCCCCCCCCCCCCAGCTATTCTGCCACTCAACATACAAGACTACAGTATAAGTGTCTATTCGTGTGTAGCTCAATTTACAAGATAAGAGATGACATATTAATTGTTATTCATAAACTTTGGTGTGAAGGACTAGCCATCATCTTCACCATAGCCCTTTTCGTTTCTCTTAGCCAGCAGGGCCTTGGCACAAGAAACAAAGGGCTCTGGGGACACAGGATTTCCAGTCATAGATTCTAGGACTTCTGGACTTCATGTACATGTACATAGTATTGATGTTTTCACATGTTGTGTGCAATATGGCACCCGGCGAACATTTTGACTTCCTTTTAAGATTTCTTTGTTCTCGACAAGCCAATAAAAATCTATTATTTTTAAACTCCTATGTCACCAGAGCTCTTTGTTTCTTGTGCAAAGGCCCTACTGGCTAAAAGAAATGAAAAGGGCTATGGGGCCCAGAATGGCACTAGGCAGCAGATACTATGTTGTAGCCAAATCGTCAGCTGGCAGCAAATTTTGACTGGCCTGTATACGGTTAGTAACCCAGTGTTACTGTAGGAGAACCAAGAGGTGCCTGCTTCAAGTTGTTCCAAATACCAATGTACAATAAATCCAAATGTAGCAGCCATGTACAACTTACTTTTGTATTTCCTCTTCTACTTTAGTAACACCTTCATCCTGTGAAGACAAAAATTACAGTACAAGATATGTTAAAACGCAGGGCTTCAACTTTGAAGCAATCCATGTGAAGTCACTTTTCAAACTAACCTGTGGGTGAACAACTCTTCTAGTTGCACTGCCATAGTCACACAACACAAAGTCTCCTCGATCGCTGCGTAAAATATTCTCAACCTGAAAATCAAGTCAAGTCAGTTGCACATTCTGGACAACATCAATCAGGGCTGATACCTACATGTATCACTATAAAGGCGTTGCAGTCGAATGCTACAGTATTTGATGTCAATTGCGAAGCGCGTGAGTAATGAAGCAATGATTATTTGCATTCTATTTTTAGACCTTGTGCGCTTCACTACTGAGACCTCCGTCTCATTCACTTCTTTCCATAACGTTTCATCCCTTCACTTCATAAACTTACACAAGCAATGTTTACATACATAAACTGATTTTCGCATTTCGCTTTGAACTGAGAATTGATGCCACATATTGAAAGAATATTTTTTAACATAAATTAAGTGTTCAAAGTCATAACTTGTTGTTTGCACGTGTTTTGCCAAAGTACAACAGTAATTCCAAAGTTGAAAATCTACCTAAAAATGTTCCAAGATCTACAAATGTATAAGAGAGAGCTGAAGGAATAGATTATTACCTTAAGATCTCTGTGAATGACAGGTGGGTCTGCTTGGTGTAGCTTGGCTACAGCTTCACAAGTATCAGAGAATATCTTCAACACTAAAGATTCACTAAATCCTGAACTGATGTGTTCATTCATAAGCTGAACAACATGGCCCTCTGGGAAGAACAAAATGAAGATTTGCAGGATTTTAACACTAAAAAATGCCCTGTCCTGCCTGGTCATCAATCAAGCGTCAAAACATAGGCAGCTGACGGACAACAGACTGCACCTCTTTTTACAACAGTACCTGATTAAACATGTTTCATAATCTTTGCAGAGAATTTTATGTCAAAATATAACATGACCCACAGTTTGTTTACGGTACAGGTGCAAATACATGTAAGTGTTTTGGCATCGTGAATTTTGAACATGATCAGTGTGGTAGTTGATTACCCCTTTACAGCAGAATTTCTTGTTTGAAATAATAAAACTAGAATTTTGGGACAGAAAGAGGTTAAATGACTTTTTTGTGGCACATACATGTGTACCCCAGTATTAATTTTATACAAAATGTATGGCATTGGGGAGCCTCAATAAATGTATGGATGAATCTACATGTACATGGATGGATGAATCAGTCCATTTAAGAACAAACCTCTGCAATATTCCATCAGAATAAGTACTTCATAAATGTCTGGACCAATCTGATTGATAGTACAACCAAGGTAAGAGATCGCATTCTTGTGGCCAGACAAAAGTTTCTGCAACAGTTTATAAACAAGAGAAATGGAGAAATTGTATGGTGTATGGTTCAGCAACCACATAGCAGAACAATGGAAAAACATTAACACCAAACATGTATAGTTTTGAATCAGTTCTAGGGATAGAGAGGGATATTTTTTACATTCTCCTAATAAACACAGAGTTCCCATTAATGCAAAGATGTGCATCTTATATGCACAAAAACGTGAAAAGGACACATATTTTTTGGCAAATTGCGCCCCAGGAATGCAGGAAAATGTCTGCGCCCAACGGCCATCTTGAAAGCAAAGTTTGTCCTGGTAGTGAGGTTGAATTTGAAGTTCCAACCTGTTAGGAAACTGGGTCTTGCGGGCCCTACCCAAAAATCTCTGAGATCACCATGGCAGTCCTTTGAGCTGCCATTTTGTCACTCATCTGGTTATGTCTACAAAGAAGTTTTACTTTATTCAATTTTGTTCAGCCTAAAGCACTGAGGAAACCCCAAAGGGCCGTAGAGCAGAGCCCCATACCCATAGAAATAGGAGAACCAAGCATGCATACGAAGTACAAACAGCAGAACCACGCCTTTCATTTTTCATGGTCAAAATGGCAAGCGGCACAGCGGCATGACCTGCAAGCACACGCAAAATATGTGGGCCCATACATAAGATTGTAGGTATGTACAAACAACATCGCCCCAATATCAATGTGACGGCCATAGTCCAAAGAGAGCTTGACCTGGTTACCATTTTAATAGGTTACCATAAGCTTAAGTCTTTGCCATGTTATGGTCAATTGACAGCTGCCAAAAGAAGGCATCTGCTGATCAGTATCACATGACCATATTGTAGGCTCAGGTTTAGAACTCATCAAGGTGACATGTTTTTTCTAAGTTAACCGCTTACCAGGTATTGGTTTTTCATTGATCGCTGGCTCAAGTCCGATTTGTTTTTTCTAGGGTTCTGGTAGGATTTTGTAATTTTACGTGGTTGTTCTCAGCAAAAATTCTGCAATTGGAGTTGATGTTTAATTATTCTGATTTATTTCGGCTGTGAAGGCATTTTCACAAACAAGCTTGATGGGCTCCTGGAATGGAGCTCTGCTTTTAGGCTTGGCTAAATCTATATATTTTTGTTATACCAAATGAATGTGAGAAAAAAGAAAAGGAAAAAATAACCCACCATTATGTCAATTTCTTGTTTACAGATTGCTAAATCATGCATGTTATTGACTGAGATCCGTTTAAGGGCATGTCGTTTTCCACTGGGAACTCTCACCAGAAACACTAGGGAAAATCCACCTGTAAATTCAAGCAAGAAATCATTAAGCAGTAATTAATCATTAACCACTAAATGCATTAATTACAATTTACATTTAAAACCCTGTACATGTAAGTTATTAAAGTGCACCTAACCCCAAAATATTTTTTCGCTACAATAAACCTCTGCACCAGTTCGAAACGTGTTACACTTTTCATTTCTCCTTTACCAAATGCTGACTTTTTATAGCATTTAAAAGTTACAAAAAACAGAGCATCAGTTGGTTCACGACTGAGTCAGAAGAGGTGTGGGTCTGTTCCTAGGTTGATGTCACAAAATGATTTGCATCGCATCAAGTCTTTATAAACATGCATTCAAATCAGTTTGTGACGTCTACCCAGGAATAGACCCATGCCCCTCCTGACTCGGTCGTGAACCAAATAACGTACAGTTTTTTCGTAACTTTTCATTGCTATAAATAGTCCGCATTAAGTAAAAAGGAGAAACGAAAGGTGCAATGCGTTTTGAACTGGTGCAAAGGTTTATTTTAACGAATAAAATATTTTGGGATTAGGTGCACTTTAATAGTAAAACAATTGTTATGGCTGCTTTGCTAGATGACACTTGAATCATATTTCCTGATTAGCTAGTCTAACTGACCTTACTGACAAATTCCCTGACTGAAGCATGAACCTAGGCAAGTACGAAAGGTACAATGACATAAAAACATACTTTAAAGGGGAATGGAAGACCAGAGACAATTTTATATTTGAACCCTGGAAATTGTAGAAATAACTTAGATTTGACCGAAATTGACAAAAATGGCCAAAAATTGAGGCAATTTTTTCGAAATTGAACATCCACCATTTTGACCTTTTTTTCTTCTGGTTACTTCCAAATAAGGGATGCCGTACACCATGTTGCTATGCACAATCATTTTTTCAAGTTGATAAATTTGTGAAGAATCTTACAAGTGTCGAAACTGCATTAAGCTTGTATTATGGCCGAGATAGAGTCTTATTCTTTTGAACCTATGCCAGACAGTTCGGAGTCAGAGGAAGACGATGTTCACGAGAGTCAAGATGAGCTCCGAAGAGGAAATACATCATGGTGTGTATGCGAGGGTTTTGCGAACTGGGAAAGACAACAAGAGAAAGAATGTTTATGCTGCAAAGAAATCGAGGAAGTCTTAAATAAAACACTCCACTCCTTAAGGACCATCAATGGAAACTTATCCCTCATTTGGAATCTCTGGGCGTTCTGTTTGAACAGCAGTACATTTGACCATTTTCTCTTGAAATTCACACGTTTATCCCATGAGGCATGCACAGCAACGTCATGCTATGTGCCCAAGCCTTCAACATGTCTTCCAAAACGGCGGGCATTCAATATCGTTCTGGTACAGAGCTTTTTGCTGCTGCAACAAGGTTAAAAGGTAAGTTCACATCCCAAAACATCGTGATTTAATTACAACTTATTATGTTCCTTCGTATGAACAACTTTTTAAAAATTGGGTTTTCATATTTTCTTCCATTCTCCTTTAACATTTGTGGAAAATGCTTGACAGTTGAAACAACAGTGTCTCAAAACATCCCTTGAGTCATAGACCAATTCCGATATATTAAATATTCTAACTTGCCGCCAAGCCTTGGGGAATAAAACAAAAGATTTTGCATCGAGGCTTAGGGGGAAATAAATAACTTCTTTTGTTTTATTCCCTAAGCCTCAACATCATGTTAGAATTTTAATACAGGGTTCGTACCCTTTTTCAAAGACAAATTTCCAAGACTTTTCCAGGCCTTTTCCAGGACTCACATCAAATTTTCCAGGACTCCAAAATTCACATTAAACCCTTTTTCGTCCAAGATCCCAATATAAATTCTCCCAACTGTAAGCCTCCCATTCCTTATAAAGTTAGTTCAGAACAATTCATTTCTTGAGTTTAACAGATTTCCAGGAATTTCCAGGACCTGTAATCTTTTACTCGGACTTTCCAGTCCTGGAAAATGCCATAATAAAATTGAAGGACTTTCCAGGTTTTCCAGGACCCGTACGAACCCTGTTAATACTGTATATCATAATTGGTCTATTGGCATCCTTGAGGAACTGTTTACTGGAAAGTTTCAACTACACGTACAGTATATAACCAGTGTTTTTTACTGTTGACCATTGTTGACACAACAGAAGCAGCGGACAGAAGATCACAGAAAAGACACACAAAGTACAGCCAACAAAACTGACTAATCTGAGCCATCCTTACAAAGCATACCATTTTACTTGTTTATAAGTCAACCTCGTATATGTAAGTCGACCTCTCATTTTCAAGGTCTAGAAACAACTTTTCTCTATTTCTGGCTAAAAAGTTAAAATTCAAATCAACAGAATATTATAGAATTATCCCAAAGTCAACCTCTTTATTTCCGAGAATTTTTTACAGCTATAGTGGACAAAATATCAGAACAAGTGGCAACTGTATTGTGTGATGTTTCATAGGATTTGTAAACGTGCAGACAAGAGCTCAGTTGTACTTGAGTAATTTTGACCTGCATGTTTTGAAATGAGCCATGTTGAAATCTACTCTTAAACTAACCTTTATCTTAACACCAAATACCTTTGAAGAACAGCTCGAAAAATACCGGTAACCCGCCATCTTGGAAAACTCGGCAACCAAACTACGAATCTGAGGAGTACTGGTATCTACTGTACATGTAATAAGTCCATGCACTTGTCAGTTTAACATCATCAGTATTTATTTCTGATCGAAAATAAGGCTAAAGATTTTTATGAACCTTGCCAGAAAACAAAATTTGCTCTACGTTTTCTTGAAAAGAAACATACAGAATTTTATAGACAGCAAAGAAATAACCATTTAGTGTTGTAACTGAACTGTTTTGCTGGCTTCTTCGAGTTTCTGTAAATAAATTCCGCTTCATCTAGCTGAGAAAGAGTGAGAATTTGCTTCATTGTTAGGCATTTAAGCCGTTTTTAAGCCATTTTTTAAGCTGTTTTGTCCTTATACAGCTTGAGAACAGCACATGGAAAAGCCTCAACTGAGTCAAACTGAGCTTGAAGAGTTGCTAGCGAGCAAGAAAAGGGCATGAACAGTTGAATGGTTTTCAGTTCTGATTGGCTGGCATCTTCACTTTCTTGTTTTTGATTGGTCCACGTGGCCCACAATACGCCACAATGCTCAATAAAATGATTATAATGGATAGCTTATGGCAGTAATATTATAAAAGTAAATGCAATCTTTAAGCTTATGTTTATACTTACTAATAATGTTTATTTATAACTAATGCACCTGTCAATGTTAAGCCCCAGGGTGGGGTGGGGCAGACCCAGGTGATTTTGACATTTTTATGGAAGCCAGAGTCAAATTCCCCACCCCTGGTCACCCAGTGAATGTCAAATTCCTGTAAAGTAACTCATGAATACAGACCGTCCAACCATTCTGAGTATGAAAAATCAGGAGAAACATTTGAAATTTCTAGGGTTCTGGGACGACAATTTCTGCCAAGAATGTCAGAGTGTAAATATTATTACAATTTTAGAAAAAATATCAGAACGGATGTCAAAATTGGGATTTTTCCTGTTCCGGCCGCATGTTGGTATGTTGGTCAGGATAATGCCGACAAAATCGGGATGGCTGGATAGTCTGCGAGTCAGAATATGAAAACGAATAGAGAATGCAAGAAAACAGAAAAGATACAAGGGAGTTTGTACTCGTAAAATCACGAGAATAGGCTAAAAACATCAGAAGCGATGGCCTAGACGTAAGGAAAATAAAACAAATTTGCTTACCTTTCGTTCGCTCATGGCAAAAAAAAAATTCAAAACAGCGTGAAAAATCAATGGAGATCTTTGAGGAGCTACTGGTACTTATTTCCAGGTTCTCTCCGTCTTCCAAGATGGCGGCCATATCAAAATTGCCGACCCAGGGGCAGTGCTTAAGTGTCAAAATCCCTACCCAGGGGAAAGCTGCCCCCACCCTGGGGCTTAACATTGATAGGTGCATAATATGCGCCAAGATTAGCTGAGGCTATACACGGGTCACGTAAATTCTCTTTATATTTTTGAAATAAAGTTTGTATTGTTGTACATACATGTATGCATTTATATACTCAAATAATATTTAAAGCAGGGCACAATAAAATTATGAATTATAAAGCTTTTGTACAATTAAAAGAACTGATCGCATTGTGCAATCAGAAACCTTAGTTAATAAAAATATTCTTACACTTCAGGAAGTGCTGTCTATTCAATTTCGCACATGCAAATAACTCAATATTGATCGATATCAAGCTTCACTTGCACAAAACAGGAAATCGATCTGTCATACTTCGAAGAACGACTCACTCTTAGCAACAGACTTTATCTTTCTGAGCAGTGTTTTCACTGTCTTCACTGTCTTAAGACAAGAAACTGCCGAAAGGCAAAATCTTACCTTCAGCAATAACTTCTTCCACCACACACTGACATCGTCCAACAACGAATGTCTTGCCCACAAAGCTGCTCTGATGGTCGTTGCCTCCACCCGATGAGAAAAACTTCTTCATTTTGTAGCTGAATGAAGCCCCCCAAGTCCAAAGCACGGTCCTCTGATAAGATTACATGATGTACCATGAAGCCGCACTCCCCAAATTATCACAATGAACAGAAAGATCCTCTTTGAAATATCGATCGTCTTCAATCACTTTCGTCCTGAAAAACATGGCCGACGATTTTCACCCATGACCCTTTGCAAGGTGAAACTTCCGGCGGGGACAGGAAGTTCCGGTTCTGAGTCATCTTCCGGGGGAGTGGGGACGAATCCCAGTGCATGAACAGGCTTCCCGAACACTCGGGCGGTGCTCCCGTGGTCATTTCCATCCTCAGGGGCAGTTTAGTGGGAGCAAGAGAGAGTCTAAACGGGCGAAAAAGAAATTCGCCGATAATTTTTTTCGCCCGTTTAGACTTTCTCTCTGCGCCCCCACTAACGCAATGCACCTATCAATGTTAAGCCCCAGGGTGAGAGAAGGAGGGACTACCCACGGGAAATTTTGACATTCGTTCTGATATTTTTCTAAAATTGTTATAATAGTTACACTCTGAAATCCTGATAAAATAAAAAAATGGAAATTTTACCGAACATTCTTGACAGAAATTGTCGTCCCAGAACGCTAGAAATGGCGTTTTCGAGCCTTAAAATTTCTAACGTTTCTCCCGGTTTTTCACACTCAGACGGAATTTGACATTCACTGGGTGCCCAGGGGTTGGGCATTTGACTCTGACTTCCATAAAAGTGTCATAATCCCCTGGGTCTGCCCCCCCTCCCACCCTGAGGCTTAAGAGGTGCATAACTGTCCGAGCTAAGGGCCGTTTCGTACCCAGCCAACTTAGTCTTAGCTCTTTTCCATAATTCGACATAATGCAGGTAGATTTTCCAGTGATGAGTTCAACAGCAAGGTACGATAATTCCTCAGCACCACTCTTTGAGAATTCGTGCAAAAATAACATCCACCCCAGTTGATTTGTTAGTGTCAAAGTTCCTCAGAATATTTTTTACTTGGTTTCTGGACATAGAAACTTCCTTCAATACATCAGACTGAATAACGTCATAGTGGAAATCCGTAGAAAACAGGTGCTTTTGTAGAGAAAACAGTTCTAAAAATTTCATTGAACAAGAATACTTTGCAAGTGGGATATTTTGAATACTTGCCTTTGCTAGCATAATTATGAAACGACCTCTGCCGGGTACATCCCGTTGACTTGGGTTTGATTGAGTGGAATGACCAAAACTTTTGGGGATTACTTTTCAACGCGTCTGACTAGGACTTTTTTAACTTGTCTGACTAGGACATAAGATATTTACACAAAATGGTCTCTTTCCGTAAAGGTTTCAATTTGAAGATCAACTCTACCGAAGTATTATTTCCACGGGGCTTTGACTAACAACATACAGTCAACTCCTATCAGTTTTAGCGGCACCCTCGCGACCGCGATTTCCGAGAACATTTTTGGAGGAAATATTTGGACAGACTAGACAAACCAAGAAAAAAGATGAAGGAATTTTGATTGATGGACAGAAGAAGCCGAAATCGGCCAAAAAGGACAAAGTCAATCTCAAAAAGCAGAAAAGATAGACTTGATATGTGTGCAAATATTCCAAGATGCCGTAATAGCGGGAGTTTATTTCAGTCAAACGTCTGTAACTTGATTTAGCTCCTGTCCGTAATAGCGAGGTGTCCGCAAGGCGGGAGTTGACTGCAATGGCATCCTTGTATATAATTATCGATCCAAGGTGAGCTGGAATTACATCTGAGCTTCAACATGGTACGTGGGAGGGTAACCGGTTGTTTCGCCCACAAGTCGATTCGCCTACAATATAATTTAGTTTTATCAACTGGGTTGATAATGTGAATTGGCCACCGTAAAGAGATTCGTGAGCTGACGTTTCGAGCGTTAGCCGATTCGCTCCGACGAAGGGCTAACGCTCGAGGGTTAAATTGTAAATCTAATTTATCTTATTGAATGTATGAAGTGCACAAAACAGTACACTGGAGAGACCAAACGCTTTGGCGAACATCGTCGTTCCATCCAGAATCACCATCAGCTTATCAAGCCCACTCCTGTTTCTGCACATTTCAACCAACCTGGCCACTCCATTGACCATCTTCTTATAACTCCCTTGGAACTCATTCACAACAACCGCGACTCTGTACGAAAAGCACGTGAGGCTCATCTCATAAACAAGGCAACGACACTTGAGCCGCATGGTATAAATAAACGCGATGAACAAAATTACCAATTATTACAAACAAATCAATGGCGTGGCCATGGGTACCAAAATGGGACCCAGCTACGCCGATCTTTTCGTAGGCTACATTGAACACCAATTTTTCAATCAATACCTGAACTCTATCGTCGCTTCATTGACGACTGTATCGGCGCTACCTCTCCTACCAGAGAGGATCTCAATCAATTTATAACCGCTGTTAATTCGTTTCATCCTGCCCTTAAATTTACCTGGGAAATTTCCGATACTTTCTTAGCATTCCTGGATATCAAAGTTTCTATCGAAGGCAACGGTTTATGTACCAGTGTGCACTACAAATCCACAGATTCTCATAGTTATTTGTTGTATTCATTTTCACATCCATCACATGTCAAGAATTCCATTCCTTATTCTCAGTTTCTTAGACTTCGCCGTCTTTGTAGTGACGACTCTGATTTTTCCTTAAAATCAGAGGAAATGTGCAATTTCTTCGACAAACGCGGCTACCCTGCTTCTGTTGTTCAAGCGGGCCATCATCGCGTCCAACAAATTGATCGACAGTCAGCACTACAAACGTCACAGAGAGAAAACAACGATAGAATTCCATTCACCCTCGCATTTCACCCCCACAACCACACAGTAAAATCCATCATTCTCAAAATCTTTAAATTACTTCAAAATGATCCCCACACTGGTAGAATCTTTTCGCAACCGCCATTAATTTCATTCAAACGCGACAAAAACATAGGTAACGTTTTAGTTAGAAGTGCATTCCAAACAAGTGTTCAACCCGGAACTTTTAAATGCGCTTGCGCACGATGCAAAACATGCCCTTTCATTCACAACGTTGACAAATGATCAAGACCCAAGCGATCTATCAAGATCACTAATCATTTCACCTGCACCTCAGCCAATGTCATCTACTGCATAACTTGCACTCTTTGCAAAAAGTTATACATCGGCGAAACAGGGAGACGACTAGGCGACCAATTCCGAGAACACCTTCAGAACGTAGAGAAAGACGACAAAACTGCATCGAAACCGGTCGCGAGACACTTCAATCTCCCAAATCATTCTAAGCAACATATGGCAGTCTGCGGCCTTTCCCTTCACCAAGGAAGCACGGAAAGTCGCAAAACTCTAGAACAAAAATGTATTTTTCAAATCGGCACTCTTAATCCTCACGGTATCAACGAACGCTTTTCATTCAACTAATTTATTCCGTTGTTTTCACATTACCAGGCACCAACCAATAGCGAAGCTCCATCTTTCTGTATATAAACAACACACGACCCAAAATTCCTTGATTCGCTCCGACGAGGGTCTAACGCTCTAAACGTCAGCTCTTGAATCTCTTTACGGTGGCCAATTCACATTATCAACCCAGTTGATAAAAACAAATTATATTGTTATACTTCCCACCGACGCAGCACCACAGTTTCTTTAGAAACTTACCCCCTCTATTCATTTACTGGAACAATGAGTTCGTTTGTTCCGTGGTTGGCAAATTTGAATTGGTTTAACTTCAGGCAAATCTTTCAGTCATAAAATGTTTCCCAAACGAGTCCATCTCTTCTGCTCCGAGAAACCGGAACCCAGGTTCGCGCCGTGAGTACGCAAGGAAAGCGAGGTGCTTCAGCCCAAAATTTCCCCTGGTACACGCAGGACACCCAGTATGTGCACCGGCACAACACAAAATTAGGAATGCGTTCTCCATCCGTCGAACGCAACAAAAATGGACAGCTGATTAATTAATATCTCAGGCCCGGTTCAGACGCCGATCTTTTTAAGAGCCGAACCTAAGTCCTTGAATTAAGTACATGAAAAGATCGGTGTCTGAATCAATTTGGAACGGCTCACCCGTTCTCCCCGCCTGGCTTGGCCGAGAATTTCGCCTTTGGAACGGCTTGATTCAGACGCCGTACTTTTGTTAATTTGGGTCTGTCCAAATTCTAATTGAGTTCGGCTTTTGTAAAGATCGCCGTGTGAACCGGGCCTTACTGATCTCTTGGGTGTTTGTGACACAACAATGATATGTGCAAACAACTCAACTGCATAGAACTTTTCGCATCGCAGTAATTATGAGATGATAACTAAAACTTATCTATTGCTCCTTTCCATGTGTCGTGATTTTACGCCTGGGGTTTAGCCTTTGGTAAATGTTTAATAAACTCGGGTTTATTAGTTAACAAGTTAATCATAAGGTAAACAATGATCACTTTACATGAAACTTAATAACCTGTTTGTCAATGAAGGAATGTGAATGTCTGCGAGCGTCTGATTTCATGTATAGAAGATCAGTCGTTTTACAAAAGTTTGACTTGGTATTTATACCCGTTTCTTCTTTTAGTATGGTTAGTTCATGCCTCTGTGCTTTCTTTGTTCTATATTCGTCCCTGAAAGGAACGTACGGTGTAAACTACCGGTGCGAATTGCTTGAGGACCGAACATGCTTCGGCTCAAGCTTGGACTACAACTTCACAACAACAGACTTAGCCACAGATTCTCAAACACAACTCGACGTCAAAAGCAACTTAAAGCAATGGGAAGGTTTAAAATTCTTATCAAGATGTTGGGCGGTACTCCAACCGCTGTTATGCCAAGTTTATAAGCCGCGTTGTAACAACAGCAGCGTTCAGTTGCCCTGTCGGGAACAATGTCTTGCTACAAGGAATCCTTGCTCTGTAGTGGAACGGTACAACAAAGAATGGCCAGAGTTTTTACAGTGTGAACGGTTTCCTTTAGGAGAATGTATAGGAGGCTCGGTGAGTTGTGAATTGAACTCTGTAATAATATAAAATGTACATTGGGATGTGAACAAAAGAAGAAAGGGACGTTTTGTCCGAACCGAACAATGTACAGTCATGTTCAGTGTACTCGTGATTTCCAGTGTATGGAAACGGTTTGACTTGCAGATATAAAATGTCATGTTCAGAGCCAGACAAATCAGTAACACATCCCGCAAAACCTAAGCTTAAACGTTTGAGGAATTATTTATTGTTGGCTTTACAATCTGCTGTACACGCAAAGCTGTCGCCTGTCTGTTAGTCTGGTGTGTAAACTCTCGTCCAGTTGAGTCGTAAGACTGCCTTATAACGTTCGTGAAACTTTTTGCATCTCAAATTTTAATTAAGGGTAAGCAAAACGTTCGACCAGTCAAGCAGTGATCAGTATTAAACGCATTTATTTTTATTAATACTCGTACGATCACAGTGGCACCACTCCATTTATTTG
>OX393573.1:7131433-7175779 GCA_947652115.1 Blastomussa wellsi
AAAAAGTAAGTTCGTACTCGACCGAATATAAATTAGAGGCTATCAAGTTTGCCGAAGAAAGTAAAAGTATCTCTAGAGCTGCAAAACAGTTCAATGTAGACCGTAAGAATTTGTGAATGGCAAAGTACCAAGGCTAAACTTCTGGCTGCGGATAACAAGAGGAAACGTCTTGAAGAAGGAGGCAGAAAACCATTCGATGTTGGCCTAGAAGACGAGCTTTTAGAGTGGGTGCATGAGCGAAGGTCAAGTGGTCTTCGCGTTTCAAGGAAAATGATTTTGCACAAAGTGCGGGCTATACACGAGCAAAAATGCAAGGCAGCACAGCTTTCTCCATCTTTTATTGCAAGTAATGGCTGGGTCCAGAAGTTTATGGGCAGGAATTGGCTGTCTGTGAGGCGCAGAACCACTGAATCGCAAAAAGACCCGGAAAGACTCATCGACAAGCTTATTGCCTATATCTTACAAGTAAGACAACAGCGTAACAGGCTTTCCTACAGTCATAGTGACATTATTGCCATGGATGAAACAGCTGTCTGGAAAGATATGCTGTCCAGCACTACAGTAGACAGCGTTGGGGAAAAATCAATTTGACTGAAGACAACTGGACATGAGAAGTCCAAAGTCTCTGTTTGTTTGGCAGCAAAGGCAGACGGAACAAAACTTAAGCCATTTATTGTCTTCCCGGGAGCCAAGAGAGAAACAAAGCAGCTTAATGAGGAGTTTAAAAATAAGTGCTTTGTAGCTTCTTCTGTGAACGGATGGATGAATGAAGACCTGACTCGTGACTGGGTGCAAGGAGTATTGGGCAAGTTCTCATTTTCTCGTCCATCCAGCAAACCCTTACTGCTTCTCGCGCGACTGACCCATTTGCCGACGTTATGCTGTCGGATGTCGAGGAGGCAGCACCAGAAAGTTCACTTATAGAGCTGAGTGACGATGACATTGAAGTTGTTTGAGAATATATTACGTATGATAACTAAAGAGATTTCTTCGAAGACCGAACAATTAGTAGTTAGTCCTGGGCATAAACCGAACAACGAACAATTATGCTCAAACATTTTTTCATGTTTTGTTATTATTTATTGTTTTGTTCCAAAATAAACCTTTTACTTGCTGAAAATGGTGAAAATTTAATAAGCGCCCAGCCTCGAATAAGCGCCCACCTCGAATAAGCGCCCACCCTGAAGATCCAAAAATTATATAAGCGCCCAGGGCGCTTAATAAATACGGTATTTAAGGTTAAGATTTAATCAGAAATTCAAGTTTGTACTAATCAGCTGTAATAATAATATTATTATTAATTATAGTACTAAAATCAATTTTTCCACTGCCTTAATTTTGACAGATAACATTTCTGATTGGCTGGAAGTCACAGAATCGCTATCCATCAGTGATTCTCTTTTACATGAACAGTTGTTTCTGTGCCGCGTCTATGGGTTTTCTAATCCAATTTGCTGATGGGGCAAGAAACCGTACTGTCTGTCGGCAAGATGATACAATGAGGCTTCAGGAGCCCAGGTGACTTTCTTCATTTCATCTTGTCTTTTGATGGAAGGGGGCAGTGGCCTAATGGTTAGTGCGCTCATCTCCGGATCGAGCAGTCCGGGTTCGAGCCCTGGCTGGGGACATTGTGTTCTTAGGCAAGACTCTTCACTCTCACAGTGCCTCTCTCCACCCAGGTGTTTAAATGGATACCGGCGAATTTACTACTGGGGGTAACCCTGCAATGGACTAGCATCCCATCCAGGGGAGAGTAGAAATACTCCTAGTCGCTTCATGCTACGGAAACTGGAGATAAGCGCTGGCCTGATGAGCCACTTAGGCTCGAATGCAGACTTTACCCTTTGATGGACATCGTACTAAAGCATCTCCTTACACTGTTTTTGTAATTGCGTTCGACTCAGTCGACGCTCCCTAATGCATTACTCGCATTCATCCAACACACTCCATAATTTTTGATTACTTCTAGTCAAGTAAGAAAACTTAATTTGGCACATGAAGGTGTTTGTTCACTTATCCAAGCATTATAGGCCTGCAATGCATACATACAGATGTAGCATCATAGGCCTGTAATGCCTGTAGGGAGTTAAGTACTTTATAAATGGGGCCCATGCTAGCCATGGTAATTATTAATGCCGTGCACATTTCCATGTCTGCACACTCTCTATATTGTTGCATTCACAAAATAATAATCATTCCACAAATTGTCCATTTACTCACTATTTATCAAGTAATTGCTGTTCTCACTAAATTTTGTTGCTGACCTTGATGACAATCATGATCACCAACCAATCTTATCATGCCTGTCATGTCCACATCTGCCAACTCTCATACCTAATAGACCCTAAATGCTAATAGGCATTGGTCTCACACCTACCAGTCAAAAACTTTGAAATCACACCTTCTCATGCTTGCCTGGAGCTATTGCAGCCTTGACTGGCACAGTTTCCAAACAATAATTATTTAAACTAAAAGCAATGATAGGAAAGAAAACTACAGTCATGTAAATGATGACATTTCCCCTGAATTCTCCAATTTTAGAAGGAAAAAGTACTTGTAACATTTTTTTTTGTAGAAACAAATCTCGGGAGTAGGACTGGGAAATCTTCAGAGTGTCTTCGAAAATGTTCAGAATATCCTTGTAAGACTTCTGATAACTTTGGACAAGACTGGGTTGTCTTCAAGAACCCTGATAAAAATCCCATGCTTTTGACTAGGAAAAAGTTTGCAGGTTATATCTGTCCAACTGTTATACCTACAAATCAGAGCATCAGCTATTTAAATTTATTTTTTACTGTCACTATAAATCAGTATCTCTTTCTCCCACCCAGTGAGAATGACTGCTTTCTCTGTATTCTAACCTTTGTCTTGGTGTACTACTTCTCAATGGTGGGAGCTGTTTGGTTTGTTATCCTGGCATTTTCCTGGTCCATTTGTTTCAAGTCACTGGGAAGCACAAGGGATAATTTTGCTGGTAAAGTGGTGTATTTTCACTCCATAGCCTGGTCCATCCCTCTTACGTTGGCAATCAGTGTTCTTGCTCTGAAACAGGTACTAGTTGAATAACAGTCTGGGACTTCATGCTATTTCATATGGTAAGAGCCCGCTACAGTATGTCCAAATGCCAGTGGATATATAAACTTGGTTACAAGAGCCAAAACAGGAGCAGGGTTGTAGGGGGTGGGAATGTGACGTTATGTGTTTGGGGTTGTGGGACATGTTAATGCAAGACTGATGTAACTGGAACATGAAACTATTGACGAATTCTACAAAATAAATATAGTGTTTTTTTATAAAAAAAAATATAGTTCAGTTTAACAATGGCTATTTTTTGCATCCTGTGGGGCTATAAGAAAGTACATTATATGTACTTAAATAATGTTTGGTAAAGTTTAGATGCACATCTAACAAATAGCAGCTTACTTGAAGTTCCCCAGTCTTCTTTAGTGCAGTATGACTGTACTTCATGCATGTAGCTGGTTTTGATAATACCGGTAGCAAAATTTGTTCAAGGGAAACTGCAAACTGTTCATAATGCCCCCACTTCTAAAATTCAAATTGCAGATTGATGCTAACTCTTTAAGTGGAATCTGTTTTGTGGGATACAAGAATCCAAACATGAGAGCTGGATTTCTGTTGGTACCTTTAGGCCTTGATTTACTCATAGGAGGAGTTTTTTTAACACAAGGTACATGTTGTATGCATGCATGGCTACTTTCAACAACACTGACGAAAACTTGGCATAATCTTTAATTGATCAGTACTACACAAAATTTATTCTTTTTTTAATGTTTGTTTGTCTTTTTGTTTTGCACATTCTTGATATTCCTGGAATGATCGTACAAAGAAATGATTTTAAAATACTAGTTAAACCTTCATACTCATAATCATTTTTCCTTGGACAAGTTCGTCCAAGGGGGAAAGGTGCAGTGAGGTTATCCCTATGTTAAGCACCAACCCGTGAAACAAGGCCAGACCACAACACCAGGAACCTCGTTCCCTACTCTTTGCAAGAAGTGCATGAGTTCTTTAACGTCCCCTGATTACCATATGATAACACTGAAGATACAGGAGACTGAGAAGACTAGAACCATTTGCAGATGTCATTGCAAAGGCAGCACATGCTCCTCAGTTATTTCAAGACCCTGAGTGTTGGTAAGGTCTTGGGCTCAAAACCAAGACCTTCCGCACATCAGTCCAGCGCTCTACCAACTGAGCTAACCAGGTGGCAGTTAAAAATCAAATCCTTAAAACTCTTGAAGGAGCGATCCTTGGAAAGATCTCTGCAAGGTCAAGATCCCTCACGAAATCCTTCAAAGATCCTTATCTATTACAGATAAGAATCTGAGATCAAAATTAAAGATTGTTTTATAATATTATTATTACTCATTATCATATAATTATGGATATACTGACCAGAACAAAGGAACACACCAAATTGTAGGGTAAACTAGGTCATTGTTTAGTTACCTTGTTACCTTACCTTAACCAATCTTCTTTTTATTTTCATGCAAATCAAACTCATTTTCATTTACGATGAATGTTTTCACACGTAGACTTGTTTTAAAACTGGGGCAAAGGATAAAAGCCATGCTACATGAGGCATTTTGACTTTGCAATCTTTGGGAATTATATAACATTTTCGACCAATGTATGCCTTAAAGGATGATTGCCAGTTTTTCATGTGAGACAAAAAATAATTGTGAACAGTGCTATGTTTGTCTAAAGGTAGACCCCTGACCCTTAGAACAGGGTCCCAATGTTAGTTCATTTTGATGTTAGCTGGTAATCCTGATTGTTGTATTTCTGTTCTTAGGACTTGTGACTCTGTGTAAGCTACGTAGATCAAATCCTAATTTTCTTAGTAACAGAGCTGCGCACAAAATAAAAGAGACCATTGTAAGAGTGGGTAAGTTGGTATTAATTATTTTTTTATTTTAAATTTGTCAACCTTCCTTTGTTATCTTTCTTCTTTCTTTATTATCTATTTTAAGCTGTATCCTAATAATTATATATTCCTTAATGCTTTACAGGTATATTTTCATTTATTTCATTTTTGACTGTATTTACAACCTTTGCCTGCCATGTTTATGAATATCACAACCAGGCAATCTGGGAAGAAAGCTATAGGAATTTTATCAGGTAAGCAATAATTTAAAAAGTGATTTATGATAGTTATGATAATATACACATAGCTGAACCTCCATCAGTGGCTACCTCTCTACACTTAGTGGTCAGCAATTTTCCTCTTAACATCTGCCAATTGCAAAGCACTTTTATTACCACTGACTGTTTTTCCAGCTAGAAAATGAATTTCACTTTCAATTAATGTGTATTAAAGGCCATTTCCAGTCTGTACTGCGCAGTCTCAGGATTTGTTTACATTTCTGTTTTGAATTTGTTGATACGTTACACTTCAGTAACTGCATTAATGAAGTTTTTGAGTCCGCAATTACAGGTCGTTTTGTCTGGGAGTTTGCAATGAGCTGAAACGTCAGTTTAGATTTATTAGTAGAATATCATCGAAGTTTGTCTACTCTTTATTATTGTTTTGCAAGTATATCGGATGTTAATATTGACGGAAAAGGTAAGTTTTTATCCCTAATTTTCATTTTGGTTTGTTTAAATTTCGTTGTGAGGCTTGATAAACATTGCAGGCAGAGATTGCGCAGTATGGACTGGAAATGGCCTTTAATGACACTGGTAATTAAAAAATATAATTATTATTAAATATCATCTGATTTCAGCCAACATGGATAGATCAGGTAGTACTCTGGTTACATGATTTCATAGGAATATTCAGGGTACAAAGAAGTTCTATTTTCCAGCTTGCCCTTTGGGCAAGGTGCAGCCAGTATATACTAGCCCAGAGGCCATTTCCTCTAGCCTGGAAAATACTCAGAAGTGTGATGAATTAATTAATTAATTAAGTCATGAAAACTTTGAAGGATAAGATCCACTAGCCCAATGGCAAAATCCACTAGCCCCGGGCTATCGGACACTAACTTCCATGTACACTGAATATTGCAAATTACTTGTATCTGTGCTTCATACAATTAATATATGTTTTACCAAAAGGTGTGTAGCAGAGAAAGCAGCGCAAGGACAGGCATGGAAAACAGTTTGTTCTGTAAACAAACGTCCTGAGTTAGGTATCATTGAGCTGGAATTAGCCTCGTTATTTGGCACTGGCATTGCCATGAGCAGCTGGACCTGGACGTCAAACACATTACAGACCTGGCAAAAATTATGGCGCAGGTAACTGAGTATAAAGTAATCAGATCTTAGCTAAACCAGACTAGAGGTGGCTAGGGATGAATTATGGACCCTAAGTTGTCGCAAATAACTAGCATTTTAAAACAGCCCTTAATATTTAGAAGTATGTTACAATAAGGCCCTGGGAGTGGCATTGTCTGAATCCCATACACTACATGTCACAACAAAATACTTTGTTTTGTCTAAAATGTGTGGACTCAATTATTAGATGACATTCAATTATTGGAAAGAGCCACCCGTCAATAATCTAAGGATGGCTGTCTACTTCACCTTGGATTCATATGATTTTCATTTTAGTTGGTACAGTCATTGTAATGTTTGTTGCAAGAACGAGAAAAAAGATTCACAACTTCCCTCTTTGCTGGGCAGTCCTCAGTAGTTTCTTACTAAGAGTTCACTGAATTTGCTTAGATTACACTTAACTTGTATTGCCCCTTTCTCTCAGTGATATTTAAATTTAGCCTTGCCTCTACCAACTTGGCCTAGTGTGTGACTTCTTTTTATTTGTATTTCAATTGTTATTGTTTTATCCACTCAAAACATTGTGACTTACTGATAGTTCCTTCATTCACACACTTTGTTTTTGTACTGAAAGATTAGGTAAAAATAGTATCACATGTATTTTAAGCAATATTATTATATTATTATTTTCTTCCCTTTTTAAGGATAACACGGAAAAACAGGCATCCAGAATTAAGTCACTACAAATTAATAAGAAGGATGAAAAAGAACCGAATAGCGTAAGTACAAATGACATGTATCCCTTCTTTTTGATCCAGATGATATAAAGAAAAAACAGGAACAAAAATCTGATATTTTACAGGGCATTTCTTCCTTCAGGAATTTCCTCTTACAGGAAATGACCATGCTCCCTTATAGGGGGTGTTCCCTTTGAGAAGACATCCCCTTCCTTTAAAAAGGTCCTTGCAGATACATACATCTGTTTACAGGAGATGATCATAGTCCCTTACAGGGGGTGTTCCCTTTCAGAAGACATCCCCGATTGTCTAGGATTTTCTCGACATTTGAAAACCAGTCTTAAAAAGCAATTAAATTAGTCTGTGACTTCTAAGTGTCCAATATGGGAGACTTCTTACATTGTGCCTGGGTAAACAGGGCAGTAAACTTGGGCCGTCCGAACATCTGGGATGGCCAACTTTTCCGTTCGGATAAGCAAAAACGTGAGCCCAGTTGTCCGAATGGACGACCAAGTCGTAGAGGTCATACTAAAAAAAGTCAACAAACTTTACCTACCTGCTTTCTTTGGATATACAAAAAATCATTCTTTCCATATTTGATAACTTAAGTGCCCTAAAAATAACTAGCTCTTGCAAAAAGTAAATTAAAACATCATTTTGTTTATGTTGTGTGTTTGATTTCGTCAAGCGAAGTGCCGCCATTAAATTCCATGCGAGTCCTGCTGTACAAATTGTGGAGTTCTGTCAGCTTTAATTCTATGAGCTATTTACAATGTTTTTTAAAACGAATTAAGCAGTTTTTATATTACCGTGTAGTATTGCTGTACATGTAAGTTTTTTTTTTTTGGACAAGTAGCTTTGTGGTTCGGACAAGCAAAATACACATTGCACTTGCCCGAAGGGACAAGTGAATTAAAAAGAAAGTTTCTTGCCCTGGTAAAGAGGTTTGACTGACATATTTGTTTTGTCTTTTTCACTTGTTACAGCCCAGCAGTGTTATATCCTGCTATCCCCGAGGGGCAAATGGATGCCATCATGAAGATGGGTGAGACCATACAAGCTCATGGTTCAATTCGGAAAGGTTATACACCAAATCTTGAAAATGAAGAGCCACTTAAACTTAAGAGTATTTCTGAATTAACTCCTCATGAAAAATGTAGCTGATAGTAGTTACTAGTAGGTTACATTTACACGGTGAATTTATTTTATTTATAAGTTTTTTATTTTTATTTATAAGTTTTGAAGCAAACCTTTCAGAATAATTACCAGGTAATGAAATTTTTTTATATATTTACTGAGGTGTCCTTTACAGCACATAACAAGCATTTCATTTGTATTAACAATGAGCAACAAAAATTAAGCACCTTACGTACTAGGTATTTGTAGCTTTATTTAGCATGCTGAAAAAAAAAACAGTATTTATGTCCAACATTTGAACACTGATCGATGTTAAAACTCGTGATTTGTTTCTAACATTATGATGGTGCACAGGGCTGCAAATAATTTTTCCTGTTTAAGGGCATGCTTGTGTCTGACTAAGTAGACTGGCCCACCAAGACTACCAGTAGCAGTAGCTACCAGTGGGCCTAGCCCACTTGTAAATAGTGTCAGGGTGTAACTAATTGATGACCGATGAAAAATGATGATTGATGAAAGTCAATGATAATTGATAAACAATCAACGCCAAAAAACAAAAATGTATAAAAGGTGCGTCATTAAAACTAATTTTGAAAGCAGAATTTATTTAACCGTTTGAATCACCAAATGGTACCAAACTGAACAAGAGATGCTGTACCATTTTATTTGTGACTTGTGCTGAGTGAGAAGACAATTGAGTAAACATTTGCAATGCGACTCATTGGTCTGATTTTCAGTTGATGATCTTGAAAATTTTGTGGGGGAAAAGTATTCCTCTACCTCTCAAGAAAGTATTGTAGTGAAAACACAAAAACATTTAAAAAGAAAACAACCCTGCATTTATACAAATTAAAAAGCAGAAAGTTAAACAATAAAGATAGCCCAACTAATTTAAGTCTATTATTCTTCAATGCAGGCTTTTAGCCAGATGGCCGTCCAGGTGTCCTGTGGACGGTCACTTTTTAAAGAAAACTGTTTTATTTTCCATATGCAAAGACCCCGTGGTCTGACCAGGCACAATGCTTGTGAAGTTGACTTATACAGGGGATTACTTGATTGACAGTACAATTGACAGGCAGGCTTTTAGATACCCCTGCTCTGTGTTTTGTTTCTAGCTTATTTGCATTTTCCCGTGCAATGCCTCTCAATGGGCACGATTCTGTAATGGTTATTTGGAGCCCTGGTGCATGTAGGTGTACATGTACCATAATTGTTATAAATACTATGTACTTACCTTATTGGTACTTAAGTTCGCAGGTCTTTAAGTTCGAAATTAAAGACCCGCGAATAAAAATACTTGTGAAATTTAATACCCATATATATATTCAGATCACAGAATTAAAAAAAATGATTAACGTGTACATGTAAGAACAACAACATATACAGGATATGTGCCAACAAATGCACAAATTATGAACTGGTTTTACTGGTAAGTTCCATTTTGTATCTTCTTTTGTGAAATAACATTATTTGCAAAGCTTTCACGTTATTTTTAATTTATGGAGTAGAGAATCTTGTGCCAGTTTATCTAGAAATTTTAATAAGTTTAGACTTTTTGAAAATAAAATGAAGTTGAGAATGCTTGAATCATGAAATTTAATGTCCTTTTTTACATTTGCCTATTGAAAAACGCAAAAATAAAACCCTGCAAAATACTGTCTCGCAAAAATCGAGAAATTAAGTACCAATAAGGTAGATGTTTTGGCTTAGTAGGCCATTTCTGAGTTGCCCTTGCCTTGATTTCAAAAGGAGTGCAAGGTGAAACACATTTTCATATCATGAATTCATAGGCACAGGCAAAAAGGGTATTAAAGAAATGGCCTGTTTTACCCTTGGAACAGTTTTAGTAATTTCCTTTGTTCTGGTGTGTGGCATACATGTATGACATTATGATAATGGCTATAAAAAAGGAAATTATAACATTTTGTATCAAAGGTTAGTCTGAAGTGTCAGACGTCTTCTCGCCCTAATCCCCTGAGGTGCGGGGGATTAGGGCGAGAAGGCGTCTGACACTTCAGACTATATCAAAGGTATTCTATTAAACCACAATAAATTTATACAAGTCACCTGTAAACATTAAACTTGTTTGTGTGTAAGAATGAATGTTGCTTATATGTATATTAATTGTGAGATTATTATTTTTATCAAACAAGACTTACCTCATGGTGTAGGTTTAACATAAATTATTACAACCAACTGATATTCTCGGTGAATTTCAAATTGCACTAGGGAAGGAAAGTCTTTAGTTAAAACAACTATTAACTTGTAATTGTGTGTACATTGTAAACAAAATTAAAGCAAAAATAAAACACGATACTATGACTGTCAGTTGAGTAAGGCACAAGGGAATTTTGGGGACAAAGGTTTGGCATTAGAACTGTTAAAACATTGTTGCCACACAAAAAAAAAACCGGCTTAGTATCCAATGGTAACATACCGGTATGCTAGCGTCAATTCAGAGACGTGTGAATGCACTATCCACTGGATAGTGATTTATCCTGTGGATAGCGTTATCCATAGTTTTAATAACCAGGACCAGGGATGTAAATATTAATTTTTATAAGGAATTTTATAATTACCAGTGTTAATAATATACACAAAAAATTACTTGATTCTGATTGGCTGAGAACAGTGCAGTTCAGGTGTAACACCAGTGGAAAATGGTAACACCAATGCAAATTACGCATCAAAATTCTGGATTATGACTGCAAAATGTTTTAAACGAACTGCTTTCAGTCGGAAGAAGTATCAGCTGATCTTCATCTAGTCAGTAAATAAAGTGTCAAATCCATGTCAAATGCTCGCTTCCTAAGTATCTGCAATAACATCTTCCGGCACTTCCACCAGGCGAGTTTTTTTCATGTTTATATTATTACGGTAATAAGTAATCATACAGTTTTTTTTTTGTTCTATCTGGAGTTAAATTAAACTTGAGTTTTCCGAAGCCTTTTGAAAAACTCACTAGTGCAAATATATTCGAAATTGAACTCAAAACCATATGATTACCTATACGTATAGCTGTGGATGATTTGTAAAACAATTAATAGAAAAGTAGTTCTTAAACCAGATCGATACACCAAGTGCACAGCAAAGTTTGCACAAATTAGGTTTTGTTTTATTACCTTTAGTCTCTTGAATGGTTGGCAACTCGTCGTCATCTTCAGTATACTTCCTTTGTTCACTGTGCTTTGGATCTCAGGCTAGAACAGATCATAACTCAATACCTGTAAAGGAAGCTATAAAAAAACCTGTTAGCTTGTCTTACAAACTTCACCACTGTAGGCCAATGGGACAAGGCAAGGCAAAACTGTATTGTATAACATTTGCATAAATAATTTACATCTTTATTGTTCATGCCAAAACACAATGTACATGTACATGTGGAGAAACAACTCTTGACAGTAAATCACACATTTTCTTTGTGTGTGACAAGAATCTGAAATAATTTGTATTTACAAGTGTATAGATTCTAAGTACAGTTTTTGACAACAATTCAACTCTCAAGTTTATCAGTTAGCAGTTGACTTTGCCACTTTCAACTCCTTTTGTAACTGAAAAGTTATACTACATGTACATGTAAGTACAGCTTCAAATTTCCCAGTACATTAGAATGGGTGGATTTGGAAAAAGATGTGTTTGTCCTTTACACTGTACTGCTCATGCAGGATTCTATCAAAATATGTTAAAAATTATTATTTAATCATGAGATGGTAGAATTGTATTAAAATGATATCAATCTACAAATCTCTGAAAGTAAAAGGCCATTATATAGGGTAGCCACTGATCCACACTGTAAAAAACACTATTCAACATGGAAGTGATGAAATTTTGTAGCAAATTCTCTATTGGTTCTAGCAAGCAGCTGCGTAGTCTCTTGTAATCGTTTGTGAACATTCGCCACAGTTCTCTTTGTTGAAGAGTTTTCAAACACATGTGAAAGCTTTGAAGCTGAAGGCAATGGGCTTATCACAATACCTGTGTATTGCTCATTTGACAAGGCAGTTTTGCCAGTGCCATCACTATTATTATCCTTAGACGTTTCTGAATGAGCAGGTAAAATGTGATAAGATGGATGTTTAACTGCATGTTCACTGCCAACAGAAGTCACTGCATGATCATCTGTGAACAGTTTTCTGCTGGTTGAGTTATACCTTAACATAGGTTTGTAGCTTGCATCATAATTGCCAGTCTCTTCATTAAGTTTCGGTGATACTGATTTACATGTAAGAGGAGATTTCTCAACTGAATCTTTTTCATTGAGAACATTAAAACCAGATACAACTATTTTGCCAGGTTTTGATGTATTCTCCCCGGTCACTGGCAGCAAGGGACTTCTGCAATTCTGACAAGATTCATTTTCAGATGCTTCCTCAAGCAGCTTCACTTTGCTTTCTAGAAGCACAACCCTGGCTGACATTTCATTGTTTAATAATACCATACTATCAAACTTTTCCTGCAATTCTTGAACCTGCTGCTTAAGAACATATACATGAGACTCTGAACTAGATTCAGAGTAGTAATCTGAAGCTTTGGTTAGATCCGAATGTCGCACAACCCTTGTACATGGAAGTTTGCCATCTGAAAGTGAAACATCTTGCAAATTGTTCCCGTTGCGAGAGCAGGAAAGAGGAATGGCTTGATGGCTGTGCTTGATAACAGGTGTAAGCATCAGATCAGGACTTGGCATAGGTGCTGTTGTCATGGAAACTGGGGAAGGGATTGCATGTGGTATCATTCCTGAGCTGGATGTCCCTGAATAAGGAACTGAATGAGTTCTTGTTGGTACTGGGATGGGATCCATCATTCCATTTGACAATGGGAGTACACAGGAATCATTTCCACTTTTTTCAGATTGTCTTCTTTGGAAATCTATTACTTGATCTTCCCAAGTCACACTTTTCGCATGAGGCTGCCTAGACAAGTTTGACCGAATTTCTGAGTTCTGAGAAACTGGGAATTTTTCACTTAAAACCTGCTGGTCACTGGGGGGTTTAATGATAAGATTTGATGGAATGGCATTATTTACAGAACTATTGATTTTCTCTGATGGGCCACTGCCCAAGAGGTCGCCATCAATAAACATACAAGTTACAAGGGGCTCCTTTAATCCCAAGCCAACTTTCAATGCTTCATCGTTACTCTGAAAACTCTTCATATCCGTGTCCACTGGAAGAGGCCCTGGAAATTGACCAGAGCTAGCTGACTTTACTTTTTCCAAGCTTTCCTTTACCCTATTGGTACTCGGCCAACTCTGTTTTACTTTATTCTTTTCTGATTTCCCAGCTTTGGGATTAAGCTCGTCGTGTTTCTGCCTGAGAAGTTTTAAAATGGCACAAAGCAGGATAATCTTTCTTTCCGCGAATCCAATTGTTAGAAACTGCTCCCTTGTTAGTTGAGGTTTGTAGTCAAACTCGTCGCGAAGGACTTTGTACACAGCTTCCATGAATCTTAAATCTGTTTTGCCATACAATTCATATTCCTTAGACGCAAAGTACTGTGCCAGTGAGATGGAATAGTCAAGAAAAACATGATGAACAACAGGTAGAAACGCATTGGGAATGCCTTGTGCAAGACCTTTGATGTCGAGCGCACTTTGGGGATAGTGAATTTGCTTCAATTCGGAGACCAGCTTTCGAAGGTTATTTTTAAGGTCTCCTGTTGTCATCATCGAACCAACTGAACTTCTGTAGTAATCCTATCTTGCTTCGTAAAAAGAAGATACCTGATTTGTTTTTCCAATTTTCTCTGCAGAAAAACTCAATCCGTTTCGTTTACCGCCATTTTTAAATTTACTTAGCGACCGCGCACAAATTTGCGAGCATGCAATCGTACAGCGGATACAATAAATCAAATCAAATATGGCGGACGCAATTCGGATTCCTCGGCGCAAGAAAGGGGCCAAATCCCACCCCAAGGAAGCTCCATTCCCAATTCCTATTCAAAGTATTACAGGAAAACAATCTTGCAGTGATAGGTGGTACTATTACACTGGTTATTTCAGAGATAACTGCGTGGTGATTGAAGATTTAGGGGATCTGACTTTTCTCTTTAAGATGGTAAGTTCTGGCAAGTGATACAATAGGGAAGATGTGAGTGACGTCACCCATTGTTGTCAATGTACCAACCAGAAAACTATTGGCTGGTGAAACAAAGAGTTCTTTTGTTTAACTTGCGGGCAATGTAAATAACAAAAACAATGTTTGTAAATAAACATTTTCCCTGTACATGTAAGCTTAAAGTACCGCTCAAATGAAAGTTACCATCGTCTTGCGAGGCACGTCTCATTTCTCTCGAGACGCTCAAATGAAAGTTACCACCGTCTCGCGAGACACATCTCGTTTCTCTCGAGAAGTTTCTCATTTCTCTCAAGAAGTTTCTCGCTTCTCTCGAGAAGTTCCTCATTTTTCTCTAGAAGTTTCTTGTTTCTCATGAGTGCACTGTAAGTACCAATGCTTCGCCGGTGCTTGTATTCAGTTCGGAAACAATTGTGCAAATAAAGGATGTGATGGGTACGATGTATGACATTGATCGTTCAAAACGACTCAAGTTATCCGTTAGAAAAATATAGTCAGCCGTTCTAACAGCTTGAGCTAACTGTTTGAAATAGATTGCCAGTTGTTGTCAGACAAATCGAAACAAAACTGTTAAATTGTACACCAGCTTCTCTCGAGTAATATACCTGTATTCCATGCTGGACACTTCAGTGAATCTCGAGAGAAATGAGAAGCTTCTAAAGGGAAACAAGACACATCTCGCGAGAAGCGTGACGAGAGGTGGTAACTTACATTTGAGTGGTACTGTACTTGTTTTTGTGTTCGACACACACAAATGCAGTCTGCAGAGTTGTAGACTTGCCATAACCGGCATGCAAGCCTGCAGTTTGCGTTTTTAATTTTTGTTACTCACCAGTTCATTTTGTAATTAACTTCCCCAGACTCAAAAGAGGGATTAAAATGTCTCTGATTTTTAATTATCAGATAAAAGGGAACCGACAGAATTGATCCATGCATAAGGAAACACTTTTTATTTATTTGCTCATGTGTCTAATTAACAAATAATAAGCCTAAGCCATGTATTATACTGTCATAAAACACGACGGGCATTTGAGAACACGAGGGAAATGTAGATCGATAAAGTGAAGCAATTAATTTTAATTTTACTTAGACTTCTACTTTCCTCTCGAACTTAGAAGCTTCCTCAACAATTTCTGCTGCTTTACTCAGAATTTTGTTGGGAATTTCTTCATAGAAAATGTTCTCCGTCATCTCTTGCAAATTTTCACTCAAACAAGGCTGGCGAAAAACAATAAAACACGCTTTTTCTATGTTTTATACTCTGATAAAACATGGGTTTTAACCAATAAGAGCGTACGCAGAATCCTATCTATATTATAATGTAAATTAGAGATTTATGACCGCACAGTATATTATCAAACATTTTTCTCCATGAAAACCGGATGGGCTTTGTGATATTACACATACATTGAAACCTACATAAAGCAACTTTGGCAATTAATAATGATTAACTGGGGAGTGGGTTAGAGTGAGAACTGTTTGGGGCATTCAGTGATCTGCTGACCTTGAGTTCTGCAGTACAAGGTATAAGTAATCTGTAGTGCCATATAATTGTGTGTACGGCATGTTAGGTATATTTTTTTCCTTTGCAGGGTTTCTTTGGGAAAGGATTTCTATCAAGAAGTAAACCTGCATATGAATTAATTTCAAACATCTCACAAGTAGCATTCTCAAAGTCTGAAAAACTAAGGAGATGTAAGTCTATTTAAATGCATGCCCTACAAGCTTAAAAAATAATTTAAAAATAAATGGTCTTATGTTTTTGTGATGGGGGCTGATGATGATCTATCTTAAAGGCCATTGTCAGGATAATGGACATAACCAAAATTAATAATACCTTACCTCAAAGGACCTTTAATAGCAGGGTAAAATTTAATTTAGCCAGTGAACCAGAACAGTAAAAGTATGGGGGAAAATTACACTGTGTATTTATTAATTTTATGTCTGCCATCTTACATGTACAGTGATAGAAATGCATGAACGATGGTTGTCTTTCTTCATGGTTAAAAGGAATAGAGGAGCAAAATAATACATTCTCCATCCTTATAGTCTTCCTCACTGGCCCCAGAAAATGCTGGCAATACATGCATGGAGGTGTTATCATGTCCTTTATATAAATACTTCGTATGTGTTTTTAATGTACTGTAAGTATTGTGTATTTTTATCCTGTGCAGTACCCCCTAAAGAGAGAGAAATCAGGCAGTCAAAGTTTCGTGTGATAAAAAAGGAACGGTAAGGATTGTTATAATTTAGTATCATTATGACAAGTGATGAGTTACTCTCAATAAAGCTAGTAAAAAGGAAAGTCTTGAGTTTTTTCTGTATTGGATCTCCGTATTTCCAAAGGAACAGTGTTCCAAATCTTTGGAGCGCAAACAGATAAAGCTCTATCATCATTACATGTTTTGGTTTTACAAGTTGGCTGCATTAGCAGGTCTTGAAAATTCGAGGAAGAGACCTAACTGATTTCCAATGTTCCAGGAGTTTTGTTACATGTAGATATTGTGGACAGAGAACATTCAATGGTTTGTAGGCAAAGAGAATGTTCATTATTTGTTCGAAAGTGGGAAATGATCTTCACAGTAAATTCTCCAATTTAAGCAACTGGAAGTTAAAGAAGCCCCCAAACATTCACGGCTTTAACATGTGAAGCCACCTTTGTTTATTTTATTGTATTTTTTAGTTTCAAAAATCATCAACAATGGTGGCAGCAAGCTATGGGAGGTGAGGAAGATGAAAAGAACAATGTTGTAGAAAGCACAACTTGGAATGAACAAATTGGTGGCAAATCTGTTGAAGATACTGCAGTTGATGAAGACATAGAGAATACACCCCAGCCTGCCAAAAGAAGGAAAGTAAGTAAATAAATATTTAGATTTAGGGAATGGTCCATGTATCTTTATTACCCATTTCTTCTCTCTAAATTACGTATGTATGAATCAAAATTGTATGAATGAAACTAATTTTTTGAAGGCAGCTTTTAACTCCAAATGTTTAAAAAAGTGTGCAGATAGTGCCTGTGATCAATCACTTGCTCTAAAAGTTTTCTTTTTCACCATAACCACTGACTGCCCAAGGTAAAGGTACAGTGGATAGTCTGTGTTCAACCATTGTATCCTATCAGGCTGAAGCTTGTCCTAGTTTCTGTGGCATGAAGTGACTAGGAGTATTTCTACTCACCCCCCCCCCCCCTCCCTGCCACCACTGGATTGGATGCTAACTACCTATCACAGGGCTACCCTCCCCCTCCCACCAGCATTAAATTGCCCAGTACCCATGTATACACCTGGGTGAAGAGAGACGTCACTAACCCAGTCTGAACACACCACAGTGCCCCAGCCTGGCCAGAGCTTAAACCCAGACCATTTGATCCACAGTCCAGTCCAGCAACCATTAGGCCAGCGCACGTCCCACAATCACTTGCTTGAAAAATTTTCTTTGTTACCATGAGCACCGACTGCCCAAATAGTATATCAAAATTACTGTCTCCAAAATTTAATTGTTTTCCATTTTTTTCTAGGAAGACATAGGTGGCAATGATGAGGAACCCTGTGTCAATCGACTGGAGCTTGTTAATAGCAGATTCACTGTGGAGAATACAACTAATTCAAGTGACGAAGAGGAAGTAAAGAATGTAAATAATTCAGAAGATGATACTGAGGCAGGCATTACCAATAGGGATCTGGACGAAGTTATGCAAGATGTTGTAAGAAACAGCTGTGGATCCTCTAGCAAATATCGGTAAGACTCTAGCAAGAGCCAGGATAGCCTGCTTAAACAAGCTGTCTTGTTTAAGTTTTAAGCAATAATCGTTAGCTAATAAAAGCATAATAGTTTCTGTGCACCTGCATTCCAAGTCTTTGTCTTTCCAAAACTTGTTAGAGGATCGGAACACCTGAAAACAAATTACAAAATTTAATATGGAAACAGGCTTTGTTATTTTAATATTAAAGATTATGATGACAGATGTTCGACAGATGCACACAAACTAATAAGATACAAAGCTCAATAATAAGCTTAAAATGAAAACGACTTACCATGGAAACTGAGTAGACCATGTGACCGGTGCTTGACTCTTGATCTCGTTGACAAATAAATATAAAAATAATGATCGTTCCATGGTGCAGTGGTTCACGGGACAAAAAGTGGCCCTGCAGATGAGTTTACAGGAAGAAATGTTAGGTGTTTTCCATTTTCTCAGTCCGACCAACCAAGTTCAACTGTTGTAAAATGGCACATTTTCTGATTTAACCGGGACAATCGGGTGGAACGGTGGTTCCCATTTTGCATTCCTTTCCCCAGTCGGTCCCCCTCCAAGAACCTACGGAGCTGAAGTGGGGCAACTGACCAGTTTGTGAAAATGGAATAGCAAATTTCGGTCCAACTGGTCAAAGTGGACCTTTATTTCAGTTGGAACAATTAATGGATCTTTTCGTTAGAATTCGCACCAAAGTGACCAAAATTTTGGGGTGAAAATAAATTAATGGAAGCACCTGTTATGTGGGATCCTGGCATCACAATACCAGAACTATGTCCAACTGGGCTGGCCAGACTGGTTATCAAGTAGTCATGGAAAACAATATTTCTCTTTGTTCAACAAATTTGCTATGATCTTGGCAAGTTGAACCAGCATGGTTAAGCAGGACAGCCCAGGGGGTTCGTTAAGGGCCAGGCACTCGGCAAATTGACCGGCTGTGAATGAGACTTAGCCATGACTTTGCCAGCTGTTTTCATCTTCTCTACTTACTTTCTTTTATAACAAAAACTAAAAATGCCCGGCTGAAATACTCTACTGACCTCCTGTACAAAAACTTAATGAACAGCCCAACTTGTGTAATCAGGTCTTAAAACGTAGCTGGTGTATATATTTATTATTATAATCAATTTTCCATCGTGTTGCTTCTCCATCCAGTTATGTAATTCTCACTTACAGAAAGATAATTTGAACTGTATAGAAAAAGTATCTTGTCATTACTAAGTACACTTCTTGAAGTAAAAGCCAAGTGGAAAAGACAAGACTTTTTATTGGTATTTAAATGGAGATCTTTCTTTTAATTGATAAGTTTTCTCTTTTTATTAATAATTTACCATACCAACCTTTATCACCTGTTGTTATTTTTTTTCATTTAGCAACACTAAAACTCCCGACAGCAATCAAGATAAATCTGGTGTTGTTACCATGGAAACTAAACCAATAAAACAAGACGATCCTTATAAGGTGTATGAACATTTACAACTGAGTTTAGAAGAGGTTTGTAAAATAACACAGTCAGTTGTCAATTTACACGTAGCCTCGCTGGTGGATTTTCATTGTAAATTTACAGTCGGTTAATTTCCCCAGATTTTACAAATTTTAGTAACATTGAGGGAATTCAACCCATCAACTATTACTTATTTCCATAATTTAGAAAATGAGTGATCCCCCTGTGTTCTTGGGAAAGACACTTCACTCTCTCCGTGCCTCTTTCCACCCAGGTGTATACATGTAAATGGGGACCAGCAAATTTCATACTGGGTGGTAACCCTGCTATGGACTAGCATCCCATCCAGGGCAGGGCCGAACATAGCGGGGGGGGGGGGGGGATAGTTGCCCCCGCCAGGAAAACTAAATGATTTTTCTGGGCTATTTCTTGTAGGAAATGAAGTTGTGTAGAGTTTGCCCCCGCAGACAAAAAATCCTAGGTTTGGCCCTGCCAGGGAGGAGTAGAAATACTCTCAGTTACTTCATGTTACAGGGTTCGTACAGGTCATGGAAAGCGTGAAAGTCATGGAATTTTAGAATTTCATTTTCCAGGCCTGGAAAGTCATGGAATTTGAGTGTGGGTCATGGAAAGTTATGTTTATTAAAAAAGTACAAAATCAATTATGTTTTTTTTGTGAAGAAAATAGTAAAAACTTTCCCAAAATGAAAGATGATTTCCTAGTAAATCCTCAAATTTAGGTCATGGAAAACTTGGACAAGTCATGGAATTTCAAACGCTCACAAGAGTATGAGCCCTGTGCTACAGAAACTGGTATAAGCCCCAGGCCTGGTGGGCCACTAGGCTTGTATGCAGACTTTCCCTTAGCATGGATTCCCCACAATTTTAATAAGCACTATGGAATACTAGTTTCTTGAACCTCCAAGGAAAACAAAACTGGTTTGAGAAAGTGGAAGTTTGGGAAATCAGGAGTAAAATTAATTTTGTAGTGTTTGACTGAGAGAAGTAAGGGTAATCAAGTTTTACATTGAATTATGTGTGGACACGCATGAAGAGGATTAAGTATACTAAGTAAGTAATTGAGAGGATGGAGAAACGCCGGAGAAACTGATGGTGAAAGCAATGCAGCAAAGTAATTTCATCCAAAATAAGAAAGTTTAAATTAATTCAGTTCCTTGCTCCTACTGGCCAGACAAGTGAAAAAATACATCTGGAGTCAAATCTATTGAAACTTGCAGCAAAAGTAGAATATTAATTGTTGTTCTCCACTTTAGCTGATACATACTGATACTTTGGTAAGTGTTGCTAAAAGCTACTGATTTCTTTCAGGCATTTTTTCTTTCATATGGTCTTGGATGTCTTTCTGTGTTTAATACTAGTCAGGTACAGTGTTGGTTCTTGATTAGAGTTATGAGTCCTTATTTACTGGTGTTATTTTCATTTATAATATACTTTTGTTTACTTTTTTTTGTTTAAGTTTCATTTTTTTAGTTTTAATTAATAATATTTTTATCTTATTAGATGTTTTATTGTGTTGTATCGCTGAGTATTTTTACGAGTTGTGCTGTATTTATCATATTAAATACAAACAATGACTAAAAACTCTCAGTGGTACTACACAACAAAACATCTAATAAGAGATTTATTATCCAACACACATCAAATTGCTATGTCCGTGCGGGAAATTTCTAACCAGTTCTCTGGAGTACAAATACCGTGTGATATTTGTACTCGTTTTGGTCGTTATTTGTACTCTATGAAGCACAGTTGGATAATAAACACGAATAATTGTAAAAGCAAAATTTGGAATTATAAGAAGATGAAAGAACAGCAACTATGCAAAATTTTTTCAATAAAATTGAAATACCTGTAATAACCTTTTTAAAGGTTGCCATGAAATAATTAATATTTGAGTCATGTACATGACTTTTTGTGTTACAGTACAAAGTTCTCAAGAGTCATTAGAAATATTTTTTATGTAAATAAAGAACAAAATCTGGTGCCTAGCATTTGAAATGTAAGGCTTACATGCACACATACATACATGTACATTTCTTTAGTAGAAGTTCCTAAAAGTTACAAACAAAGTTATTATCAGTTATAGAATAAAGTATTAATACAGTGCTAACTATGATGTACTTGACTAACTAAAAGAAAAAAGATGATAAAGGTAAAATAATTCCGACAAATTGGGTGCAAATGCCTCAGGTTGCTAGGCAAGCTAGTTTGACGTCCTTGGCGTCTATTATGCGACCGCAATGACATTGTTATGCTTTGCTTTCTTTCTATTCAGAAACCCATGTCTTTGAGTGAAATGTGGTGTACATTTTGTCAAGTTAAGCAAGATTTTATTCCAAATTATATAACATATCATTACTTCAGATCGAAAGGCTGGGTCCCCAAAATGGGAATCAAATATGGAACAGACTTAGGTAAGAAAGATGATTGATATGCGCGAAAAGAAAACCTTTGGCTGTGCTTCAACCCTCAGGGCTGCTAATATTTTTTTCGGTGAATGGACATATGTTCAACTAAATCATTATTTTGATCGGGCAAAACAATAGTGAGGTCGGACGTTATTTTACAGAACGTCTTGGTTATGCATTGTCAGTGCAAAATATTGGCATTTGCATTGGAAGGTCTAACAAATTGTCTGGACATTTCTGTCCGACCACTGTTAGTATTTCATCAGACATTAGAATATAGTCCTGTATGCTCGCCATGAAATCTTAGCAGGCTTTATTTTTAATAGAACATGGGCTAAAACTATAGAAGCCCAGTACCCCGGATGTAGTTTATGTTGCGTTGCGAATTGCTATATTCTAAACTGGCTAGAAGATGGGTTTCCCAATGTCCTATAAGAAAATAATGCCCTTTTGAGGTTTAGAAAAGCAGCTGAATGTCCTTGCCTAACGGCTTGGGCATCCACTAGCAGCTTTTCTAGACCTCGAGCGGGTATTATTTTCTTAGAGAACATGGATGCCCATCTTCTAGTAGGTAATTGGCAAGCTTTGGTGGGCGATTGTTCTATGCCCAACTGTTATTTGCAGACCTTAAGCCTCCATACGTGTTACAAATGGTTTAAATTTTTTGGTTTGAAATGTTGTTAAGCTAGATTTTCCTTGCCTCACATTCATTATCATATTCTGAAGCAAAGGAAAATAAAAGGTAAATTGGTTTAACAAAAACTCAAACCAAAAGAAAATTTGAGTTAGTTTGTAATGTAATCCCATGGGTGGGTGGGATAGGGAATGGGGGACGTACTGCAAAAAATTATCAACTGATTGAAGACCTTGTTCCAAGATCAAAACTATTACCTTTTCAAAATTAATGCCAAAAGGTAACCATTTTGGATACTTTCATGTAAAAATGGTGCACCTTTCACATACCTACGCAAGGGATAAATACTGCTTCTTTTTTCTTAATTTTTCAATAATTCTGCAATCAGTTAGTGAACATGACAGGTCTCTGAGTTTACCATAACCATATAAAATGCAACAAATTAAATCTAAAAAAAAATTTATTAGCCAACTGCCAGTTAGGGAAAGAGGGCAAGGGAGGGCTCTTTATTAACTGTATTAAGCAGATCATATAATTATAAACAATTATGTTAATTACTGTTCCATTGCTTTAGTTCTTTACAAAGAGGGGATGCCTTTTTTCCACTCAAGGTAAAATCCATAAAGTTGAAAACCTGTCAATACAAACTCTGACACTGTTATGCCAGTTTCAGCGGTTTCATGGATAATGTGCTTGCTTGTTCTCTTGTCATTGTGGGAGGCAGGTGACCTCATAGTTAGCGCGCTGGACTCCGGATCAGAAGGTCCGGGTTCGAGCCCGGGCTGGGGCACTGTGTTGTGTTCTTGAGCAAGACTCTTAACTCTCACAGTGCCTCTATTAACCCAGGTGTACAAATGTATACCAGCAAAATAATGCTGGGGTGTAACCCTGCAATGGACTAGCATCCCATTAAGGCGGGAGTAGAAATACTTCTAGTCATTCCATGCAAAGGAAACCGGGATAAGCTCTGACCTGATTGGTCTCTAGGCTTGTATGCAGACCTTGCCTCAGATGGTCTCAAGCAACATTAATCTTTTATGTATATCAATCCTGTTCTTTTTCTGCTGTCCGTTAATGGAAATTTGCTTTGTCTAGGCTTGCCTTCAAATGATCGTTTGTTAAATGTATCGTTTTAATCTGTAAGCAATTCCTCATCATCATTATCAGATGTCGTCATGCCAGTAGGCACATGAGGACATGAAGGAAATCCCTAGGACTGCTTTAATTATGAAGTAAACTGTCACCTTAAGGGAGATATAGATAATTATCCATTAGAAGAATGTATTAATTACTCCAGACATTTTATTTGTTGTTCTTTTGTTTTAGTTACTCAGTCGTTGTCCAGCTGGTTGAGTCTCAACATTTAGAAACAAATAAACATGACAAAACCGCACCATGTAGACAGCTGAGTTGGCCGCAGCTGTGTGGAGTTAGCCGTGTTAATGAGCACGCAGCTAAGGTATTATGTTTGTGTTTAATGAAATACCAAATGAATTTGATTGGCAGCGTGTGCCCATATTTATTATTTATGTGTTTCAATTTAGCATTTCGACAATAATCAGTCCCAATTTCCCATAAGTAAACAGCAACGTGGACTATTGCTCATAGAAAACTGGGGAAAATAGTCCAACCGCTTTAGTAGAGATGAAAAGGGTTAGCAGTCAGACATTCGTCCGCAGAGCTTGTTATCTTTTATCCTTTGTATTTCGCCGGCCCTAATTCTTGAGCATGTGCAGACTAATCGTTCTTTAGTTTTCAGGCAAGCGGCAACTTCATCCTCAGCACCATCTGTGGTTTCAAATTGGTGTACGCAGATGACCCTGGGGATGAGGTTGGACAATCGGATTGGTCAGATTTGGCAACAGGGACTTTAAGTCCCTAATTAGTCCTTGAATTGGAGGCGGTCAGAGTTTTTTATGAGATGGGTTGAAGCTCTCTAGAACCTCTGATTTCATTGAATCTTAATAGCAGCTTTTAGGGCTAGGGTCCATTGTTACTGTTGTTTGTTTATAATTTTTTTCAGCCAATACTGTGGGAGCTTGTAAAGATAATACTAATAATAATAATAATAACAATAATAATAATGACTTTATTACAGTGTTTCCACTGAAAGGTGCTCTTCATCTGTAAAAACTTGCAATACTAACCATAGAAATATTCGTAATGTATAATATAATTTTAGAGACGCTAAAAAAAGTTAAAATAATTAAGAATATGTACAAATTAAGAAATCAAACGTGCATTTGCCTTATTTATCAGATACTTCCTCACTTGAGTTTTAAAATCGCACTGTCCTGGAAAGTACCCAACTCAAGGGGCACTTTTAACCTCGTTTCTCTCGAAGACCTCAGTGTCCGTGTAGGATTATGAATGTCTGCCTTAAGACAGGACGGCCAGTCATTATAGTACAAAGCTTTAAAAACAGTGTCAAGTAATTTATTCTCTCTGCGTTCCTTTATTAGCATCCATCTTAGTTTAATTGAATCCGGCATATGTGCATAGCGCCCAAGAACGCAAAGAGCTGCGTACCGCCCCTTCTTTCTATGCAAAACTCAAAAATAAAACAAATAACCAACTTGACAAGTAATCCAAGGTATCTTATGTCTGAATTTGTTATGTATCAACAAGGGGACCTCTAAGTATAAGCCGTGAGGTCTCCTCACCACTAATTTCTCTTATCTTTTGTTTTGTTATTTCTTTTTAATTAAACTGATGTAAATATATGTTAAATAAACATTGAATTGAATTGAATTGGAAAACATGGAATCCAATTGATTTTGCAGGCTCTTGGAGCACATTAGTTTGGTCAATATTCCATGTCCAATGGAACAGCCGCTGGGCTATGCTAAACAGTTAGACTGCTCTTTCTCGGCTTCTATTCACCTTGATACCTGGCTAGAAATGAACCTCAATCTCTCAGTCTAGTTACTCATTAGGCAACGATCAGAGAACCAATCAGGTTCGCGGATTTCCAACAATACACTTCACGTGTCTACCAATTAAATAACAATTATTCCATAAGCCCGCGTTGGATATGAAGTGATAAAATAACCAACGAGCGCGAAGCGCGAGTTGGTTATAATCACTTCATATCCAACAAGGGCAAATGGAATAATTGTTTTAGTAAATTCTCAAACCCTATCTCTTGAATTTTTGTGGGAGACAGCTCCTGAAACCTGCCAGTGTCGGCCATTATAGAGGGCTGAAGTTAAACACTTGGCGCACTATTTTCCATATGACGTAAAACTCCGACTATTGGCTCATAGTTGGAGTTTTTTAGCCAATCAAAAAGCTAGAAATGCAATAGTCGGAGCTGAGAATATACTAATTTCTGTTAGCTACCTTGAAGTTCGTTTGTACTGGTGCTGTAAGTCATTAATATACTGATGGAAAACAAAAAGCGAAGTATTATTGAAGTGCTAACCACAAATCAACGAATTATTTTCTTTATTCCAGGAAGTGATGATTTGTTACGTCATTAAGCCCTCAGGTACGAGGATTTTTTTTTATACTTCTTCGTATTCAGTTATTCAATTCATACACTCATCTTTTTCAATTTTTGTTTAAGATATGACGAAAGAAGAAATATCCTCACCAAAGTGTATTCCAAGATTTAAATTACAGGCAAGCTATACTTTTTATAGCTGGTTATATTTTCATAAAACTTCGTCATTAAAGGGGCATTGTCGCGCCATTTAAGAAACACTTTTAAAAGCTAAAACTTGTCTTCGCTCAAAGGAAAACCAAACATAATGGTTAAGCTCTGCTACCTGAGATTATATTACTGCATTGAAACCATTTACAGACGTCTGTTGTTACGGACGGCGAGGATGGAAGTAGATTGATAATTTAAAAAAAAATTGTCCTTTTTTTCAAATTGTCAAGCCATCTCCTGAAAAAATAGGAAACCAACTATTATGGTTTGCTCTCCCTGGCATGAGGCAATGACTTCAGCAAAATATTGACCTGAACGCTCCAAAGAGTCGCTGTCACACCCGGGAGGGGGGACTTGACCCAGGGTGCCGCTGGAGGTCTGAAACCCTGACCCTGTTTAGTATAGGTAATCACATGAGGCCAAGTACTATTAAGGATTAATTGCACGAGAGTTTTCAAAATTTTCCAAAATTGCCCGAGTCGCGAAGCGACGAGGGCAATTTGGAAAATTTTGAAAACTCAAGTGCAATTAATCCTTAATAGTACGAGGTCTCATGGGATTACTTGTTTATCAATAAAGGGCAAAATTTATACGAAGGAAAATCACGCGCACAGTCTATTTTTATCTGGGAAGCCTGTTTAGCGCTACGGCAATTAACGGATTAGCCAATCATTAACAGGTAATCATGCCCTCTCTTGATTACTAAAAATGCCCTCGATTAAGAAAAAATGCCCTCTCTCTCAACCAATCAGCGCTCAGTAATTTTGCCCTTTATTGATAAGGAAAAAATAGCGCCAAATACATACCCTGTTTAGGACAAAGGAAAACGTTTTTTAAACTATAGCGCTAATATCTAGGACCGAAAATGATTTAATGTTGACTGATGGCCGGCTAAATAAAAACTGATGAACGTTTCTGCGGACTTCGGATATGCTTGAAAGTCTTGAAGCCATTCCCTGCCAAGGACGACTACAACATCCATACCCTTAAATTATATACCCTGTTCAGGACTGAGGCGTCAAAAACCATACCCTATCCAGCGGCATGTCCCCGTATAGCCCATATAAGGGAACACCCTCTGTTATTTGTGTGATTTGTTTTGGATATGACAGAGGTCTGTAACATTTTGCTGTTTGTTCATTTCTTTGCAATAATTCCAACAGGAAGTTGTGCTCAGAAGATGGATTCCTGAAAGAGCAAGAGAACCGGACAAGGAAAAAAACTTAAGCCGCCAAAACACTAAATAAAGCTTGTGTATAGCTATTTTCTATGCCCCTTGTTCTCGTGTGATTTTCTTTTCTTTTTACTTCACTCCAAATCTGTAATGTTTAAAATGTGTTGAATTTTATTGGATACTTTGGCCTTATTCCTTTTTAACACGGAATCTAGTAGGTATTGGAAGGACGAAAACTTAGAAAACTGCGAGTTTTTGTTTTGAATGTGCTTAATAGATAACAGACAAATTAATATTTCCCCGTGCCTGAAAAACTGAATTCGTGTCAATACATATTTCAACATCTTTTTTACTCGTATTTTAAAATTCAAATATACAATGAAACAAATCAGACACAATCACTACCAAAATGAAATGGGAATCATTCTTTTTAAGTTATCCGTAGCACTGTAAATCTTGTAATTGCCCTTTTGCCGTGGCTGATTTCCCTTTCGTAAACGGTGCGTTAATTGGGAATGGACGATGCTATATCTGCTCTAGTTTGAGCCTGGACTAGGTAGAAACTGGTTATAATTTGGTGATAGACTAATAAACACTCTCCAATTGCTTAATGGTTCACTTTCACACTGGTTTGCTTGCGGTTAGCTTTTATTTGTTGGCTTGGGCAATACTGAAGTAAAATAGATTAAGAAAGTCATCTTTTATAATTACATTTTGCGGGGATCTGGTAGACAGCCTAGTTGTTGGCATGTCAGAGTTCCCGGGTTCGATTCTGGTCATTGACGTACAATTTTCCTTTCTTTTTTGTGGGAAAATAGTTCGATGATAACCAAAAAAATTTAAGTGTCGCTAAAATGGCGTCGACCGTTTACGAAAGGGAAACGTGCTTAGCCGTGAGGTGCAACTGAAACTGAATAGCTCGGTTGTCTTCTGCCAAATGACGGACAATCGTTTATGTAGTATGTGAAGTTACGACAAATTCCTTTATCTAGGAATAAGTGAGTCTCTCGTCAGTGAGAATTAACGTGATTCTTTATTGTGAAATGCAAGAATTTACTATAGGCCCTGTCGAAATGCAAATAAAATGAGCAAGTGAAGGAGACATTTTCGAACGTCCTTCAGTGAAAAACCTCCCAAAGGGTACTCCTAGCGGTTCTTGATTTCATGTCAGTTGGCCCAAAACCTGGCTATTCTACATTTCCACATCTCCCATAATACACCTTGTTTGGGTCGCTCGAAATTGCCGAGGTCGACCAGGGTAAGGCAGTATCCCTGAAGACAAGAAAAATCCGAATTTAGCAAGTGACAAAAAAAAAGAAGAAATTCAAAGAACTGCACTGATGCTGATAAAAGCGGGGAAAATTTATTGTATTCTATTTCATTGAAGGTAATATCCACAACATTGCTAGTCTCCTTAGCTTCGCAGCCGTTGTTTCGGGAGCGTTGCGTGACATCCCAAAAAACGGCTGCGAAGAAGACTACAACATTGCATGCACTGTCTGGCATTGCTTACTGCGTGCAGTTTTAAAATTACCATGATTGCCAATGATGGTAATTTTAGTAATCAGCAGTAATCAGTTGACTCGTTTTGGTTCGAGAAGCCTTCGTTCAGAAGCGTAAAAACAGGGACTGTTGTGTCTAAGCCCGGCGTCCAAGTATTCTGCGTGGATAGAGAATTTCATGACCTGGAACGGCAGCGAGGTTAACTTGGTGTATTGTCTGTATTGTAGATTGTCATAATTATTTTACACCAAATTTTTAAATCAGCTTTAGAAGGTCTTAGAAGGGAAGATTGTTAAAGACTTCCAATTCTGGAATGATGAATTTTGCGCCTTTGAAAGCTAATAACTTTCCATGAAGTCTGAAAATAGAAAATCGAATTCAGATATGATACAAAAGAGGTTTCGACTGATCCCTGAATTGCGGGTAAAATGACAATGAAATGAAGTTGACTTGAACTCTTCTCGAGGAGAAAACTTCGACACAAAACCACGTTTGAAGCCTTGAAAGTTAACTAAAGTGACTTTACAGCATTGTCGCAAAGCGCGATCCGTTCAATGGAGAGTAATCCGTACGAACTTTCATTATTCCTAAGGATATAAGGATAGAATATAAGGTTTTTAAAGTAACACCCTTACTGGGATTTTGTCTTGTGAATGTATGCATGGTCTTAACATCATGAATTATTTAATTAATAATAAGAAAATGTTCCAACTGCACCTGCTTGGTCAATCTTAAGAGAAACCAAACCTATCCGGACAAAAATCAGATCACGGAATGCATTTTAACAAATCTCCACTTTATTTTAAACAACTTTTGGGGGAATTTGTAGTTACAAGACGTCACTAGTTTGCTGTTGTGTTGTGAACCCAACCCAACCCCTCGCGAGGGTTAGTTTGTAATGCGAGAAATTTCGTGATACTATCCTGGGCAATAAAGGTGTCTTAATTAGGAAACTAACTGTTATTTATTTTATACATACTGAGCGAACGACTGTGAAAATACATCGTTCGTCCAATCAGAGACAAGAACGATAGTACTTCACAGTGGCGGGCAACAAGCACGTGGCTTTCAATAAGAAACAATCTCAGTACATATGAAATAAAAACATTATGCCATGGAAAGTGCTTGAACGATGTTTATTCCTCGTTGCTATGTATCAACGAGCTCACTCGTTCGTTTTTTTGAGTGCATAGCAACTCGTGAATAAAAATCGTTCGTGCGCACTTTCCACGGAGTAATCTCTATTTTTATAAAACGTGTACGAATTAATAAATTATTAATAATATTCAAATGAGTACCTATTAGCCCGTTAAGTTGAAGAGTTTTGTAATTAACATCAGCCTTAGATGAAGTCCTTTCGCTTCGTCATGACTAACCTCCAATAATTAGAGGAAGCTTGAATGGAATGCATTAATAAATTTAAAAAGTGTTAAAGAAAATTGAAGTGTGTAATTTTTTGATGGGTAAGAATGTCCTTGATATCTTAATGTTTTCCTCTGTTTTTGCTGTATGTCCACAACGTGTTTTGGCAACTAAGGTCTTTGTTGGTTATTAATAATAAATGAATTTTCCCTTCTGCTAATACGTGTCTCAATACGCTGAAAGATTTAGGTGTCGTAGGTCATAATGAAGTTAGAAGACGTTGGTTTTTTCGTTGGAATTGTCCAAATTTTACACAATTTACAGGCCTTTACATGTTAAGCCCTGGGGAACTATTTTTTCATCCTTAATAATGTGTTTATCAAGCCATTTTTGTGAACAGGGACGTGGGGAGGCACTCCGCGCGCCGTTTTTGCTAATAAAAATAAAAAAACATTCTCCCTTTTCATTAATTGTACATTATTTTCAGCACAGGAAAAAAGTCACTGTTCATAAAACTGCGGTTTGTTTTGCACCTTCCTTTTTATCAATAAAAGTTGTTTAACTGAATGTAAGAGGGTCACACTGGGGGTGACAGGTTTTGAACAAGGTTGTAAATTCTCGTTACTAAATGAAGCAAGTAGGATTCAAGCACTTGTTTCATCTGGTTAGTGTTCTATGTATTTTGCATCTTTTCTCAAATAACTACTGAGCATGAATTGAATTAACGTTAACGGAAGGAGTTCACTATTCAGTCAAAAATGTGATAAGATATTATTCCATGCTTAAAAAAATGACTCTGGAATGACAACAAGAACTGTCAGTAACTTAATTTTTTTAATCTTTTTCTACAAAATGGCGCTTTTCCGTTTCCGTTTTCCTTTTATTTATTATTTACGTTTTCCTAAAACAAAAAAATGTCATCGTCATAAAAAGTGGGGGGGGGGGGGGGGGGCTGAAGCCCCCCCAGCGCCACCCCGCCTCGGCTCCGCCGTCCCTGTGACGTTCCCAACTTTTAACTAATCACATCCCAAAACATGTTTGTCTTGTTTTTTCGTGATCTATCAAAAAGTCAACAAGAGTCAAGTACGCATGGCATCACACAGGATGTATGACGTCAGTGTGCGTGGCACATAAATTACGGTGCACCAATAAGGATGCAGACAAACAATTACTGCTGGAGACATGCTTTAATAAGTCAGGTTGATATACCCAAATCATCACAAATCACCAACAGAGCTTGTCTCTAGTTCAATCGTGGTGTTTTTGCAGACTTGCAATCTAATGCGCAGTATGAATCTAGTTCTGTTCCGTTTCCCCAATGTTCTAGCGGTGATCATATTTCTCGGCACGGCAAGACTTTCAAAAGGTAAGGATATTGACTCTATCTAATTTTTCACATATCTTCTTATCCTTTTGTAAACTTTGTATTTGGACTTCATGTTGATTATATCTTTTATATGTCTCCTTTGTGTCAGGCACACCTAAAATTATAGACGCACGCAATCAGAGTATCAGCCGAGGAGTTCACAAAGGTGTCGCCTTTGCTAACTTTAAGGCCCACATGTTTTCTTACTTAAACATCCCAAGTCTTGGTAAAGGCTATGTGCTAAACGGCAGCGAATGTGGGCTCGCATGCGTCAACACACTGTCGTGTTTCTCCTTTAACCTGGCAGTACTTTACAATAACATCGGAAAAATCTTATGTGAGCTACTCCCATCGGACAAGTACAACAACTCGGACAAATTCGTCATTAGCGAGTTTTTTCATCACTTTAGTTTTGCGGTAAGTATTAATAGTTTTGCATGCTTTGGGGCAAGTTGCAGCTGTCATTAATGTTGGCTTAGGTCATCAGGAATGAAGCACGCAGTTAGACAAATTCTATGGTTTTCATTTTGCGTTGCAGGTTACCAATTGTAGTTTCTTTGCGAAAGTACTTTTTCTTTGGCCTTTTTTTTAGTTACCCAAGTTATCACATACACAAAAGCGACTTTCCGAAAATAACAGCAAGACACCGAATGTTTTAATGTCCGCTTATTAACTTTGGTCGATGAATTATTTCTTTTTGCAAAGTTCCCCTGGATTCCATTAACAAAAGAGATGGGTATTTACAGATTTGTTCAAATCCCTTTTGAAAAAACGACGAATTGTACGGCTGGCTATACTTTTTGCACATTAGAATACAGTTTGCATTTTGCGTCACTCCGACTGGCTAAAAAACTCTGTTGGTCAGAGTATAAAACTTTTGACTTTGACTACGGTGCTCTTATAGCATAACAGCTTACATATTTAGAACTTAATGGACGGGTTTAGGCCAGTTTATCTGATAGAAAAAGAAGCCATTTATTTAACTATCATAGAACACATTCTGGTTGGTCCACTTCGCAAAGTTAGAAGTCAATTGTGCGGGGCTTTCATGTTGTCAAGCTCCCACCGTGTTTTACGTCCCAGAATAATTAATTCCTGCATGACTTTGGCCTCTCTTTTTGATCAATTAACAGTTTCATAACCCGCAGTCGTCTATTTCGTAATGTCGCCTTCAGCAATTTCAATAAAGCATCAAACAAGCAGCTGCAAAAAATTGTTACTCAAAGTATTTTTGTGCGTTTCAAGCTTTGGTTGTAATTAAAGAAATTAATATTGTTGTAATAAAAGGAACTGTAAAAATTATCCGCCATATCTGTCTGCTCTGAAGTTTTAAAATGGCAACCTGCAGAAGAAGTGAATTAAAGGAACCGTACACGTACGCCGTGATAGGAAGCGACGCCATAAATTGGCATTTCCCCTTCCCAATCTTCACACCGTTTTATTGCTGCAATGAACGCGGTATCATCTTCGAACGTTGATACATGTTTGTTTCTCCACATTTCGTTGTTTCTTCTCAAACTCATTAATAATTATAATTCATGAAGTTAAAAATAAGAAAATCATAACCGCGATGGAGGTTTGATTTTTACGATTTTATTTCTAGAGTTATACTACTTAGTTATTTGCTTCGATTGAGAAAATACAACAAAAACTCAAGACAGTCTTTCATTTATTATCAAAACACCTCCGCTGCGCTTCGTATTTTCAATTCTCTTCTCAGTGTTTTGATATCCGATGAAACATTGTCTCTCCCGGGGTTAAATTTTAATCCGAGTTTCTCTTTCGTTTGTTCAAAGAATTTACTCCGATGATTTTCTGCTTTCTTTTTCATTTGGAGCATCCAATCGTCATTGTACATAAAAAGAGTTAAACTGGATTTGTTTTTAAAGCTTTCATATCTGAATTCAAATTTGGCATTAACTCTGGCTTATCTAAACCTAGCTTTGAACAACCCGGCCCTTGAGTTTTTGTTATCTACTGGTTATGACTTCACAAGCATCGTTGCAATTAACTTTTCTTGCTCATCAGTCTCCATGCAGCAGTCAGCCTTGTCAGAACAGTGCAACTTGTGTATCTCGGTACGAGAGCAACAGTTTTGTGTGTGTTTGTCCGAAGAAATTCAAAGGAGAATATTGTCAAACAGGTAAAGAAGTCTTCTATAGCTTATAACACATTGGAAGAGAATTCTTTTACGACCACAAATGATTTCTTTGACGTCAACAAAATGAGATGATGACGTCATACGTACTGATCTCTCTTCGATCATCTTTTTTCTTTGCGCTAAGTTAGCAAACCACTAAAATTGACTCAAAAGTAATGAAAGCTAGAAAAGCAAGCTAACATCATCTAAAAATGTCAAAGTTCTACAAGAAAGTTAACCGTTTTACAAAAAATCCCCAGGAAAATTCCAGATGCTTTCGAAATATGGTTGTCATGGAAACATCAAGCTGCCTACATAATGGCATGCCGTGCCAAATGTCTAACAGATATCAGGAGATGTGAGGAACGTTCCAAACTCAATAACAACATTAGGAAAAAGGGGGAAAAGTTATATTCGTGAAAGTAAAAATTAAATAGGCAGACAAAATTTAAGTTAGCTATAAGCTTGAACATAGTGTTAATAAACAGGAGCGCAGCCCCAACAGATCAGTATCAACAAATTGGAATCTTTTACTTTGCAGCTGTTATTGGGTGCACTTCATCGGGATTCAATGAGAGTCGCTGTGGCACAGGTTTGATTTACCGTGAATTACTTACCCTACTAGGCGCGATTTTCGCCGCTCTCTCACGTTCGGAGCGAGGGTTCGTTTCCCGAACAGCGGCTGGAAATCGAGCCTATCAGCCCACTTACTAAACTAGCCGGCTGGGTTGTTCAAATTTGCTAACGGTCAAAATCTCGGCCGAGGACTAAATCCCTACCATCTGGGGGAGACCGCGGGAAAGCTCTATTCACTACTATCCGACACCCAAACCCACCGCCGTAAGTTTTGTAACCGTAGGAAGACACGCCGGATTGAATGGGTTGCTGACAATTTTTTGCTGGGTCGCACATTGAGAGGTTCGAAGGCTGCTCCGTTTTCTGCGGTGATCAACTGCCAACAGTTGCAACTTTCAAATCAACTATTCGTAATTGGGAATTATGTAGATAGTTGTATATGGTTTCATTACATATTGTGCATATTGTGAATTTTTTCATATACTTATTTTATTATTCCATATTCTCTTATTTTATTTATTCATTTATTCATTTTATTTCTCGAAGATATTAGCAATTTTGCTATTTTAAATTCGAGATGAAATAAAGGTTATTGTATTGTATTGTATAAGATGAAAAGATTGAATGAAAACTGATCGCTGGGCGAATTCTCGTGAAAGTAAACGCTTTTTCATTGAGCCGAAATGAAAGAAATGTTATTTTGTCTTGACAAAATTTGTACACGTTGGACTTTGAAAAAACTTTCGTCCCGTTTGGACTGGAGCCTAGTAAAGTAAGCCAGTTGAATGTTCGAGCCCCCGCAGGAATCATCACCCGCATCATCATCATCATCATCATCATCACCATCATCATCATCATCATTATCATCATCATAACATAAAACTGACCCGCTGGGAACTAAAACAGTAACTAAAGAAGTGAATTAATAACGAGCTCCAGTAATAACTTTCTCTTTCACTTTGGCCTAGAAGGGTTATAATTTTTGTCTGTTTTATTATGCGAATAGGGCTGGAAAACTCCAGCATTCTTAACGATCACGGTGGCAGCATGTACGTTGAAGACTTGAGCAGGTTACTTTACCCAGTCCTCCAGACCTCCTCCAGCAAATGGGAAAGATGCTGGCGTGCACAGACAGACGGCTTTTCTGCATCGACATTTCACGCCAACTGCGATGATATGGGTCCAACGGTTACTTTAGTACAAGTTGGCAACTTCACATTTGGAGGATACACCTGTGTCGCCTGGCCCAGTAAGTTGTATATTGATACAATAGTACGAGATTGACTGGCCGTAAAAGGGTCTACTCGGGTTCCAATGGGTTGTCGTCTGAGCATTTTGAGTTAAGGAAAAGAGTCATGGTGCAAGAACGAAGGAACAGCATTAAAAGGCTCTTCCTTGCTGCAGAACTGCTTAGATCTGTTTTTTAAACTTTATCTCCTAAAAATATTTCACGGGCTTGCTTATTAGCCTGCGAGAGCAGACGATTTTTTTGGCTCTCGTTTCACCCCGCCGAGAAAAACGGCGGGGTGAAACGAGAGCCAAAAAAATCGTCTGCTCTCGCGGGCTACTTGTTGAAGAGAGCGTACGCAGCTTTAACGTCAGTATTTAATTTCGAACTTTATAAGAGATGCCAATTCAACCGCTGGGTCACAGACTTCCAGCTGTGAGCATACTCAAAATCGAAAAAGTCTAAAGAAGTTATAATGCTTTCTTCAACAGGTACTCCTCATTGTGAATTCCATTCTGACAGTGAAGCGTTCCTTTTCTCGCTGCATACTACAAATGGTTATAACCTCACAAAGTTTAAAACAAGAGATGCAGAAAACTCTGTTTATCACTGCTTTAACCTTGGCCCAACTTTTGGCAAAGGCGCCGACTTGCGCATTGCTGATAACGGTCACAACAGCCACACTTTTGTTAGCTCATTCGAGCCTCCTCCAGGTTGTCCTAATTTCGGTTTCTGTTCAATCCTTGCTGGAAGTGAGATATTTACTCCCAGCGATGTTGAAGTGTTTTACGAGAAATAGTCAAATATACAGGCCTACTAGACTAGTGTCGACTGAAAAGGAAATTTTCTTAGAGAACTCAGCACATCAACCCACCCGCCACTCCGATTCCCGGCGGATCATAGAGTTTCCATATGCATGCAATTTAGTGAATTTCAACACATCTTGCTTTGTTTGGACTGAAAGAGATTACAAGCGAACTTTATGTTACAGTTTCATCATCAGATAGTCATATTGAACGCAATATTGAAGTCGACGGAGATTACAATACTCGTAATTCAGTAGTTTGATATACTAAGACTGCGGAATTTGTTGAATAGTTCTTTTTTTTTTTCTTTTGCGACCGACCAACGCATTTTGGCAAAGGTGTCTTAATTAGGAAACTAACTGTTATTTATTTTATACATACTGAGCGAACGACTGTGAAAATACATCGTTCGTCCAATCAGAGACACGAACGATAGTACTTCACAGTGGCGGGCAACAAGCACGTGGCTTTCAATAAGAAACAATCTCAGTACATATGAAATAAAAACATTATGCCATGGAAAGTGCTTGAACGATTTTAATTCCTCGTTGCTATGTATCAACGAGCTCACTCGTTCGTTTTTTTGTGTGCATAGCAACTCGTGAATAAAAATCGTTCGTGTGCACTTTCCACGGAGTAATCTCTATTTTTATAAAAACGTGTACGAATTAATAAATTATTAATAATATTCAAATGAGTACCTATTAGCCCATTAAGTTGAAGAGTTTTGTAATTAATTAACATCAGCCTTAGATGAAGTCCTTTCGCTTCGTCATGACTAACCTCCAATAATTAGAGGAAGCTTGAATGGAATGCATTAATAAATTTAAAAAGTGTTAAAGAAAATTGAAGTGTGTAATTTTTTGATGGGTACGAATGTCCTTGATATCTTAATGTTTTCCTCTGTTTTTGCTGTATGTCCACAACGTGTTTTGGCAACTAAGGTCTTTGTTGGTTATTAATAATAAATGAATTTTCCCTTCTGGTAATACGTGTCTCAATACGCTGAAAGATTTAGGTGTCGTAGGTCATAATGAAGTTAGAAGACGTTGGTTTTTTCGTTGGAATTGTCCAAATTTTACAAAATTTACAGGCCTTTACATGTTAAGCCCTGTGGAACTATTTTTTCGTCCTTAATAATGTGTTTATCAAGCCATTTTTGTTAACAGGGACGTGGGGAGGCACTCCGCGCGCCGTTTTTGCTGATAAAAATGAAAAACATTCTCCCTTTACATTAATTGTACATTATTTTCAGCACAGGAAAAAAGTCACAGTTCATAAAACTGTGGTTTGTTTTGCACCTTCCTTTTTATTAATAAAAGTTGTTTAATTGAATGTAAGAGGGTCACACTGGGGGTGACAGGTTTTGAACAAGGTTGTAAATTCTCGTTACTAAATGAAGCAAGTAGGATTCAAGCACTTGTTTCATCTGGTTAGTGTTCTATGTATTTTGCATCTTTTCTCAAATAACTACTGAGCATGAATTGAATTAACGTTAACGGAAGGAGTTCACTATTCAGTCAAAAATGTGATAAGATATTATTCCATGCTTAAAAAAATGACTCTGGAATGACAACAAGAACTGTCAGTAACTTAATGTTTTTAATCTTTTTCTACAAAATGGCGCTTTTCCGTTTCCGTTTTCCTTTTATTTATTATTTACGTTTTCCTAAAACAAAAAAATGTCATCGTCATAAAAAGTGGGGGGGGGGGGGGGGGCTGAAGCCCCCCCAGCGCCACCCCGCCTCGGCTCCGCCGTCCCTGTGACGTTCCCAACTTTTAACTAATCACATCCCAAAACATGTTTGTCTTGTTTTTTCGTGATCTATCAAAAAGTCAACAAGAGTCAAGTACGCATGGCATCACACAGGATGTATGACGTCAGTGTGCGTGGCACATAAATTACGGTGCACCAATAAGGATGCAGACAAACAATTACTGCTGGAGACATGCTTTAATAAGTCAGGTTGATATACCCAAATCATCACAAATCACCAACAGAGCTTGTCTCTAGTTCAATCGTGGTGTTTTTGCAGACTTGCAATCTAATGCGCAGTATGAATCTAGTTCTGTTCCGTTTCCCCAATGTTCTAGCGGTGATCATATTTCTCGGCACGGCAAGACTTTCAAAAGGTAAGGATATTGACTCTATCTAATTTTTCACATATCTTCTTATCCTTTTGTAAACTTTGTATTTGGACTTCATGTTGATTATATCTTTTATATGTCTCCTTTGTGTCAGGCACACCTAAAATTATAGACGCACGCAATCAGAGTATCAGCCGAGGAGTTCACAAAGGTGTCGCCTTTGCTAACTTTAAGGCCCACATGTTTTCTTACTTAAACATCCCAAGTCTTGGTAAAGGCTATGTGCTAAACGGCAGCGAATGTGGGCTCGCATGCGTCAACATACTGTCGTGTTTCTCCTTTAACCTGGCAGTACTTTACAATAACATCGGAAAAATCTTATGTGAGCTACTCCCATCGGACAAGTACAACAACTCGGACAAATTCGTCATTAGCGAGTTTTTTCATCACTTTAGTTTTGCGGTAAGTATTAATAGTTTTGCATGCTTTGGGGCAAGTTGCAGCTGTCATTAATGTTGGCTTAGGTCATCAGGAATGAAGCACGCAGTTAGACAAATTCTATGGTTTTCATTTTGCGTTGCAGGTTACCAATTGTAGTTTCTTTGCGAAAGTACTTTTTCTTTGGCCTTTTTTTTAGTTACCCAAGTTATCACATACACAAAAGCGACTTTCCGAAAATAACAGCAAGACACCGAATGTTTTAATGTCCGCTTATTAACTTTGGTCGATGAATTATTTCTTTTTGCAAAGTTCCCCTGGATTCCATTAACAAAAGAGATGGGTATTTACAGATTTGTTCAAATCCCTTTTGAAAAAACGACGAATTGTACGGCTGGCTATACTTTTTGCACATTAGAATACAGTTTGCATTTTGCGTCACTCCGACTGGCTAAAAAACTCTGTTGGTCAGAGTATAAAACTTTTGACTTTGACTACGGTGCTCTTATAGCATAACAGCTTACATATTTAGAACTTAATGGACGGGTTTAGGCCAGTTTATCTGATAGAAAAAGAAGCCATTTATTTAACTATCATAGAACACATTCTGGTTGGTCCACTTCGCAAAGTTAGAAGTCAATTGTGCGGGGCTTTCATGTTGTCAAGCTCCCACCGTGTTTTACGTCCCAGAATAATTAATACCTGCATGACTTTGGCCTCTCTTTTTGATCAATTAACAGTTTCATAACCCGCAGTCGTCTATTTCGTAATGTCGCCTTCAGCAATTTCAATAAAGCATCAAACAAGCAGCTGCAAAAAATTGTTACTCAAAGTATTTTTGTGCGTTTCAAGCTTTGGTTGTAATTAAAGAAATTAATATTGTTGTAATAAAAGGAACTGTAAAAATTATCCGCCATATCTGTCTGCTCTGAAGTTTTAAAATGGCAACCTGCAGAAGAAGTGAATTAAAGGAACCGTACACGTACGCCGTGATAGGAAGCGACGCCATAAATTGGCATTTCCCCTTCCCAATCTTCACACCGTTTTATTGCTGTAATGAACGCGGTATCATCTTCGAACGTTGATACATGTTTGTTTCTCCACATTTCGTTGTTTCTTCTCAAACTCATTAATAATTATTATAATTCATGAAGTTAAAAATAAGAAAATCATAACCGCGATGGAGGTTTGATTTTTACGATTTTATTTCTAGAGTTATACTACTTAGTTATTTGCTTCGATTGAGAAAATACAACAAAAACTCAAGACAGTCTTTCATTTATTATCAAAACACCTCCGCTGCGCTTCGTATTTTCAATTCTCTTCTCAGTGTTTTGATATCCGATGAAACATTGTCTCTCCCGGGGTTAAATTTTAATCCGAGTTTCTCTTTCGTTTGTTCAAAGAATTTACTCCGATGATTTTCTGCTTTCTTTTTCATTTGGAGCATCCAATCGTCATTGTACACAAAAAGAATTAAACTGGATTTGTTTTTAAAGCTTTCATATCTGAATTCAAATTTGGCATTAACTCTGGCTTATCTAAACCTAGCTTTGAACAACCCGGCCCTGGAGTATTGTTATCTACTGGTTATGTCTTCACAAGCATGGTTGCAATTAACTTTTCTTGCTCATCAGTCTCCATGCAGCAGTCAGCCTTGTCAGAACAGTGCAACTTGTGTATCTCGGTACGAGAGCAACAGTTTTGTGTGCGTTTGTCCGAAGAAATTCAAAGGAGAATATTGTCAAACAGGTAAAGAAGTCTTCTATAGCTTATAACACATTGGAAGAGAATTCTTTTACGACCACAAATGATTTCTTTGACGTCAACAAAATGAGATGAAGACGTCATACGTACTGATCTCTCTTCGATCATCTTTTTTCTTTGCGCTAAGTTAGCAAACCACTAAAATTGACTCAAAAGTAATGAAAGCTAAAAAAGCAAGCTAACATCATCTAAAAATGTCAAAGTTCTACAAGAAAGTTAACCGTTTTACAAAAAATCCCCAGGAAAATTCCAGATGCTTTCGAAATATGGTTGTCAGGGAAACATCAAGCTGCCTACATAATGGCATGCCGTGCCAAATGTCTAACAGATATCAGGAGATGTGAGGAACCTTCCAAACTCAATAACAACATTAGGAAAAAGGGGAAAAAGTTATCAATGATTGGTGAAAGTAAAAATTAAACAATTTTTAGACAAAATTTAAGTTAGCTATAAGCTTGAACATAGTGTTAATAAACAGGAGCGCAGCCCCAACAGATCAGTATCAACAAATTGGAATCTTTTACTTTGCAGCTGTTATTGGGTGCACTTCATCGGGATTCAATGAGAGTCGCTGTGGCACAGGTTTGATTTACCGTGAATTACTTACCCTACTAGGCGCGATTTTCGCCGCTCTCTCGCGTTCGGAGCGCGGCGGGTTCGTTTCCCGAACAGCGGCTGGAAATCGAGCCTATCAGCCTACTTACTAATCTAGCCGACTGGGTTGTTCAAATTTGCTAACGGTCAAAATCTCGGCCGAGGACTAAATCCCTACCATCTGGGGGAGACCGCGGGAAAGCTCTGTTCACAACTATCCGACACCCACCCCCACTGCCGTAAGTACGTTTTGTAACCGTAGGAAGACACGCCGAATTGAATGGGTTGCTGACAATTTTTTGCTGGGTCGCACATTGAGAAGTTCGACGGCTGCTGCGATTTCTGCGGTGATCAACTGCCAACAGTTGCAACTTTTAAATCAACTATTCGTAATTGGGAATAATGTAGATAGTTGTATATGGTTTCATTACATATTGTGCATATTGTGAATTTTTTTATATACTTATTTTATTATTCCACATTCTCTTATTTTATTTATTCATTTATTCATTTTATTTCTCGAAGATATTAGCAATTTTGCTATTTTAAATTCGAGTTGAAATAAAGGTTATTGTATTGTATTGTATAAGATGAAAAGATTGAATGAAAACTGATCGCTGGGCGAATTCTCGTGAAAGCAAACGCTTTTTCATTGAATAGAGGGGGTAAGTTTCTAAAGAAACTGTGGTGCTGCGTCGGTATGAAGTATAACAATATAATTTGGTTTTATCAACTGGGTTGATAATGTCAATTGGCCACCGTAAAGAGATTCAATTACTGACGTTTCGAGCGTTAGCCCTTCGTCGAAGCGAATCAAGGAATTGTGGGCCGTGTGTTTTTTATATACAGAAAGATGGAGCTTCGCCATTGGCTGGTGCCTGGTAACGTGAAAACAACGGAATAAATTAGTTGAATGAAAAGCGTTCGTTGATACCGTGAGGATTAACAGTGCCGATTTGAAAAATAAATTTTTGTTCTAGAGTTTTACGACTTTCCGTGTTTCCTTGGTGAAGGGAAAGGCCGCAGACTGCCATATGTTGCTTAGAATGATTTGGGAGATTGAAGTGTCTCGCGACCGGTCTCGATGCATTTTTGTCGTCTTTCTCTACGTCACGAAGGTGTTCTCGGAATCGGTCGCCAAGTCGTCTCCCTGTTTCGCCGATGTACAACTTTTTGCAAAGAGTGCAAGTTATGCAGTAGATGGCATTGGCTGAGGTACAGGTGAAATGATCAGTGATTTTGATAGATCGCTTGGGTCCCGATATTTTGTCAACGTTGTGAATAAAAGGGCATGTTTTGCATCGTGCGCGAGCGCATTTAAAAGTTCCGGGTTGATCACTAGTTTGGAATGCACTTCTAACTAAAAAGTTACCTATGTTTTTGTCGCGTTTGAATGAAATTAATGGAGGTTGCGAAAAGATTGTACCAGTGTCGGGATCATTTTGAAGTAATTTAAAGTTTTTGAGGATGATGGATTTAACTGCATGATTGTGGGGGTGAAATGTGAGGGTGAATGGGATTCTATCGTTGTTTTCTCTCTGTGACGTTCGTAGTGCTAACTGTCGATCAATTTGTTGGGCGCGATGATGGCCCGCTTGAACAACAGAAGCAGGATAGCCGCGTTTGTCGAAGAAATTGCACATTTCCTCTGATTTTAAGGAAAAATCAGAGTCGTCACTACAAAGACGGCGACGTCTAAGATACTGAGAATAAGGAATGGAATTCTTGACATGTGATGGATGTGAAGATGAATACAACAAATAGCTATGAGAATCTGTGGGATTCTAGTGCACACTGGTGCATAAACCGTTGCCTTCGATAGAAACTTTGATATCCAGGAATGCTAAGGAAGTATCGGAAATTTCCCAGGTATATTTAAGGGCAGGATGAAACGAATTAACAGCGGTTATAAATTGTTCCTATATCCAAAAAACCGGACGAATTCTTAGTTCAACTCAAAGCATTTTTCCATGACAAAGAGGATGATTCTAACACCTCGGACCTCAGACTCGAAAATCTAAGTGGACTCCCCCAGAGGGCCAGTTTTCCTCTTTAGATTTTTTCATTAAAAAATGCCGTCACGACATCAATAAACTTAATTTCAATCGTAACACCAAATTTTCCAACCTTTCTTCTGAAGAGAGGACGGCGCTAAAAAACGGGTGTCAGTAAAACGCGGGGCCGGGGCCGGGGCCGGGGCCGGGGCCGGGGTCGGGGTCGGGGTCGGGGTCTCTTTTTTTAAATAATTTTTTTTTTTAAATTTTCCTTTTTGCTATTTTCTTCCTTTTCTCCTTTTTTGTTTTTGGATAATAATGGTATTAACCAGCTTTTTCGTTTATAGCCATGAGAAATGCATGCCACACTCGTAAACAATTGCCGCCAAATTCCTGGCGAAAATATAGGAAATTACCGATTTCAACACCTTTGGAACCGAATTCATAACATTTCTTATCATTGTGATGCAACTAAATGCTCCAGGTCGATGTTTGCAGCTCAACATCGACAATAATTATCTAATACGATTTCTGAAGTAGAATTTTTCGGTTAATAGGAGAGCTAAGTAAGATCAGACATGAAATTAGCTTATTATAGTCGTTACATATTTTCTTACCATGCGACTCTGCATCCGATGAATCCGATATCAAAATAACATCTGTAATGGAAGTCCATAAGTTAACTCTTAGACATCCACTATGCTCTGAAAAGGATTTAAGCCTATACAGATGAGTTCTTATTAGCCCCAAAAGCTTATTACATAGGTCATCGGTGATGGAAAACACTCGATTCAACTGAGTTAAGCTTAAATTAAGTGCAATTCTAGAGGCTATTGATTCCGTGAATTGACTATCTTATCTTATACTCTTCCAAGAAACGAAAGGAAGGAAAATATACAAGCTGCTGCCATTATATTTCCTTGAACTAACAAATTCGTGAGCTAAAATGAGCAGGAACTTACCATGAAAACCCGCATCACCTTCCATGATTTCCATCGTGTGAAAAGTGATAGTTCATCACGTGTCCATTTGGCGGGAAAAAAGGTTGAAAAACAACCCATGATGCTCAGCTTGTAATTCACGATTTGCTCCGATACGCTGATATTTGCTGTTACTATCATTATTACCATTATTATCCAAAAACAAAAAAGGAGAAAAGGAAGAAAATAGCAAAAAGGAAAATTAAAAAAAAAAATTATTTAAAAAAAG
>OX393573.1:7175979-7226115 GCA_947652115.1 Blastomussa wellsi
CACTAACCAACAAATTGTCAAGAGCACTATTAACGACCTTATAGTCAAACAAGAATTGCCGGCTACTGCTACCAATCTCATCATTACCACTCCCAGAACCTCGTGTATTTACTTTTTACCTAAAATTCACAAAGCTAACAACCCAGGTCGACCTATCGTCTCTGCCTGTAGTTGCCCTACCGAACTAATTTCCAGCTATTTAGACAAAATTATGGCACCTATCGTCAGATCTTTACCGTCATACGTCAAAGACAGTCAACACGCACTTCAAATTTTTCGCGATTTCAATTTCCTGGGCGAAGACAAACTTATTTTCACTATGGATATTACATCTCTTTACACCGTCATCCCAAATGGCGAAGGTCTTCTAGCCCTCAAACATTTTTTTGATTTACGCACTGTTAAAGAACCAAGCTCGGAAACACTACTCCGCCTGGCTGAGTTAGTGTTAACACTCAACTGTTTTTCATTCGCGAACAATTATTACAAACAAATCAATGGCGTGGCCATGGGTACCAAAATGGGACCCAGCTACGCCAATCTTTTCGTAGGCTACATTGAACACCAATTTTTCAATCAATACAACGGCCCAAAACCTGAACTCTATCGTCGCTACATTGACGACTGTATCGGCGCTACCTCTTCTACCAGAGAGGATCTCGATCAATTTATAACCGCTGTTAATTCGTTTCATCCTGCCCTTAAATATACCTGGGAAATTGCCGATACTTCCTTAGCATTCCTGGATATCAAAGTTTCTATCGAAGGCAACGGTTTATGCACCAGTGTGCACTACAAACCCACAGATTCTCATAGTTATTTGTTGTATCCATCTTCACATCCATCACATGTCAAGAATTCCATTCCTTATTCTCAGTTTCTTAGACTTCGCCGTCTTTGTAGTGACGATTCTGATTTTTCCTTGCTTCTGTTGTTCAAGCGGGCCATCATCGCGCCCAACAAATTGATCGACAGTTAGCACTACGAACGTCACAGAGAGAAAACAACGATAGAATCCCATTCACCCTCACAACCACGCAGTTAAATCCATCATTCTCAAAAACTTTAAATTACTTCAAAATGACCCCGACACTGGTACAATCTTTTCGCAACCTCCATTAATTTCATTCAAACGCGACAAAAACATAGGTAACTTTTTAGTTAGAAGTGCATTCCAAACTAGTGATCAACCCGGAACTTTTAAATGCGCTCGCGCACGATGCAAAACATGCCCTTTTATTCACAACGTTGACAAAATATCGGGACCCAAGCGATCTATCAAAATCACTGATCATTTCACCTGTACCTCAGCCAATGCCATCTACTGCATAACTTGCACTCTTTGCAAAAAGTTGTACATCGGCGAAACAGGGAGACGACTTGGCGACCGATTCCGAGAACACCTTCGTGACGTAGAGAAAGACGACAAAAATGCATCGAGACCGGTCGCGAGACACTTCAATCTCCCAAATCATTCTAAGCAACATATGGCAGTCTGCGGCCTTTCCCTTCACCAAGGAAACACGGAAAGTCGTAAAACTCTAGAACAAAAATTTATTTTTCAAATCGGCACTGTTAATCCTCACGGTATCAACGAACGCTTTTCATTCAACTAATTTATTCCGTTGTTTTCACGTTACCAGGCACCAGCCAATGGCGAAGCTCCATCTTTCTGTATATAAAAAACACACGACCCACAATTCCTTGATTCGCTCTTGCGGGGGCTCGAGCAGCAATTGAATCTCTTTACGTTGGCCAATTGACATTATCAACCCAGTTGATAAAACCAAATTATATTGCTTTTTCATTGAGCCGAAATGAAAGAAATGTTATTTTATCTTGACAAAATTTGTATACGTTGGACTTTGAAAAAACTTTTGTCCCGTTTGGACTGCAGCCTAGTAAAGTAAGCCAGTTGAATGCTCGAGCCCGCGCAGGAATCATCACCCGCATCATCATCATCATCATCATCATCATCATCATCATCATCATTAGAGTGATGGTTTTCGGACTTTGCGACCCTAACTTCAAACGGGTACTAAAAATCCGAAAGTGTCTTTTTTCCAGTCAAAAGGCATCATAAGAATCTTGAAGCTAAGGAGTGTACTGTGTACAAAAATGACAGGAAATGGTTTAAAAGGGTCTTTGTGAAGCCATTTTTAAAGTCAAAAAAGTCGTTTAGTCCTCAAAACTGGTGGTAAAGGCTAAAATTAAGTGGTAATCTCCGATTTTACCCAATTCTGCGGGTTATCTAGATTCCATTTAATAGTTCGGCAGCTCATGGCTTTCCACGCAGCTTTTTATTTTCTGTTTTTTGAAGTGTTTGGAAACGCTACGATTTGTATTACATTGAACGGTACATTCGAAGAAAAAAATTTGCGAAGAATTTAAAAAGTGTGTTTTCAAAGTCAAATCGAAATACGAAAAGCTGTTTTCAACCGCTTAATGTGAAATTCACGTCAGTGATGGATATAAGCAATATCTAACTGGCTTTCGAGTTAGACCTGATCATATTGATGTTTATTTTTTTTTCGAATTTTTTTTTCTAGGTACCCCTGTCACCTACCGGGTCGCGTAGTCCACTTATTTACGCTATCCCTAAAAACATCGAAACATTTGAAGTACGTTTTGACGGTATGGCAGGGGTTTAAAGCGGCGATAACGTTTATCAAAGGCGATAACGTAGCTCGAGTTTTGTCGTGTTTTGTCAAAAAGACAAGCCGTGAGACCTAAATTTATGAGCGATGAGGTCGCATTCTCCACCGAAGTTTCATCGCATTTTAGAGGCCTCTGTGTCCAAAAAAATTGAAATTTGTCATTTTTCCAGGACATGCTTGATTCCAGCGATGTTTGAGTCATATTTGATGTTACTTTGGGAGAGACCAGTACAATACGCGCTAAATCAAAATCAATTTGCAATGTTGCATATCAGGAACACATAACTTGTTGCCCCTCTCAAGGTAGCTCAGTCCCTAAACCCTCTCTTCCGCGCCCCCTTCCTGTGGGTTGAGAGAGAGGGTCCGAGATAACTTGCATGCGCATGCTTGAAAATTTGCCATTTTTTCTTCCGGCTAAACTAGGGGGGGGGGGGGGAAATGGTAGATACGCGCGCGCATTGATAACGAAGGTTACTACGCGGTGGTAAATAAAAAAATATTGACTTACAACTTAATAAAATAGTGAAACTGCTAGAGGTGTTGATTATTGACTATTGAGAGCTGACTCTGCGAGCCAGAAAAAAAATTTAAAAAAGAATTTTTTTTTCTTCCTTTCTCGCCACCCCTTCTATTATATAAAGGAGAAGTTGCTCTTCCCAATAGCGACTTTTTTCCTTCAGTCCGGTTTCCATCTTATGTTCAACAGCAACTATATTTTTATGTACATTATGTTAAATTGCATGTGCCTTTTAATTGGTCGTTACCTACGACCGATTACAAATTACGGTAGGCACACGGCTGACGTAATGAGGAAGTTGACGCGGACAGCTTCCAAACGGATTGCATAAGTGAGGGAATAAAAAAAAAAGTTTAGCGGAGGCTCTTGACGAGTAAACAAAGAAAAAGCAGCTAAATTGACGGGGAAATACCGAAATGAGAAAAACGTCAAAGTCAAGTGTGATGAAGCTAGAGCGACTTGCAAAATTGTTGAGACAAAGTGCCTTATATAGGCTGAAAATGGTGTTAGCCAAGACTCACACATTTTAGCCCCTCCCTACCCCTATCAAAGTTGTAACCATTTCAAGATCACATTTAAACGTTAGGCTGGCAACTCTGTGTTTTAACACGCTGTTGAAACACGTAAACTGTCAAAGAAGAGTAAAGGAAGTGCCCCAGCCAAAGGACATTCGAATGCAGAGTCAGGAACACTAGATGTAGCTAGTTCATCTTTGACCGTAGACAAAGTGATTGTTGAAGAAGTGCTATCAAGCAGAGGTGAAAACGACTATTTGGAGTTGGATGAGGAAAGCCACAATATCGATGCTGAAGAGGTCCACATTGACGATTTTGATCAACAAAGTAAAAGAGTATTCAAGGCGTTTGAGAAATGGATCCTGAGCCCCGATGGAGGCGAGAAAGATCCGAAGCCAACTGCGCTAGTGGTACGCCAAGTGATGAAAGTATTATCGATGACAGGAACAAAAAGTGTTCAAAGTTTGTTTGAGAAGAAGCTAATTCGTGACAAGTTTTATCCAGGGTCAAGAGCTTCGCACAAGGCAGCAACTACAATAAGTTATCTTCATTCTTTGCGTAAGTTTTATACTTTCGCTATGACAGAGGATGACATTAACCTTCCTCCAGAATGTCAAAATAGTGCAGATGCCCTCTTTAAGATATGTGGAGAGTGGTGCAAAAGTCTGCGGAAAGAGGTGAAAGAGAGATTTTGGGAGAAACAGGAGGAAGATCTTTCACGTCTAATTACTCCAGAAAAAGTTAAAGAGTTTGCTAATTCAGAGTTTGCACGGAATCAAGTTAAGGCCATTGGCAAGTTGATTGAAAACGACCAGAATCTTAAATCTCTTGGACAAATTGATTACTGCAATTTGAGAAACTTCCTATTCATACACGTTTTGTCCCAGAATGGGCACAGAAGTGGTGTCTTAACGAACAGTACTCTGGAAGAGTACCAGGAAATGAGCTGTGTCGATGGAACTTACATGATTTCTGTCAAAGACCACAAGACCTTTTCTCAGCATGGCCCAGCAAACCTCTGTCTTGATGAAAGCCTCAAAGCTTGGGTAGACGTTTACGTGGAACATGCAAGACCGCAAGTTGCGAAAGGCGATGAATCCACTACCCTGTTCTTAAACTGGAAAGGAGGAAAGATGCAGAGCAGTGATCTGTCCTCAGCCCTAACAAGCGCCTGGAGGAAGGGTGGTATGATTGATAATGAAACGCGAATATCGGGCACGTTGATGCGGAAGTCTTGTACCACAGCAATTCGACAGCACAATATAGAAGTTAAGGGAAATGTCGCAGCGCATATGGCACACACTGAACGTACTGCAGATAAGCACTATCATCTGGTACAAAAACGCAAAAACGCTGCTTTTGCTACAAGGCAGTTAACGGCCGTAATGCACGGCAGGGTTTCACCACGTGAAAGAAGTTTTGAAGTTGAGCAACCCAGTATGGGAAAGGATGATTCTGCGTCACCTCCTGAAAGAAAAGATGAAAGTGATCATGATGTGGAACCTCTACCTCTTGTCCGCCAGAACTGGACAAAAGAAGAAGAAAGAGCAATTCAAGAAACCTTCGCAGATAATGTCAGTCGCCAATCAATTACAATACAGGAAGTCCTCGCACTTAAGGTCACACATCCATTGCTTAAAGACTGTGAAAACAAAAGACTGTTGGACAAAGTGAGAGCACTGTACAGATTCAAGACGTCTCAGGATTTACATTTGGATGACTGTGAGACCAGCGGTCTTTATGACAATGCGAGCGACTCAATGTCAATTATAAGTCCGTCTACAAATTAAGGTAAAGCTAGAGTCTTTGAAGAGGAAGAGGTGAACCTTTTTGGAAAACTTTTTTTCAAGGACATGATTCAAGCGGGTCAGAAAGTACTACAAGCGACTGTTGTACAGCGATTGAATGAGAGTGGCCATGAACACATTATTAAAAAATACACAAAGCAGAAAGTAACTGACAAGATTAGAGGTCTCCGTTCAACCTACATCAGGCAGTGGAGAATGTGAAGGGCAGCAGTAGTTGAAAGAGGCTTTGAACAAATTAAGTGCTTTCTATGACTTTACTAAGGTTTCTTCACTTTCATGTGACCACTTTTGCTTGTGGTCCTTTACGTGATGAATAATTATTTTGCCCAGATATTTGTTTTAAGTATCAAGAACATTGATGTTACTTGTTGCGCTAGAGTGGTTTTCAAATTTAAACCTTTAGAGATTTTCTCGTCTCTCGTCAAACACAACAAAGAAAAACATCGGTTAGAACCCTACAGAATTCAGTGGAAACACCAAACGCAGAACGTGAATGCGTGCAAGTGGTGTCCGTTTTTGTAAACGATCATGCATGAAGCGTTGCCAAACAAACAGAAATTATTACTTTCTATTTGCACTTGAAAGCCACTCTAGTACATTTTCATATTTGTTTCATAAAAACGATATTTCATCAGTATTCCCTGTTGTCTCCAGAATTAGAGACATTCAGTTAGATTTGAAGCATTTTTATTGCATTCAAAAATACTGCAAGAACAGAGTAACTGTCAAGTTAAGAGCTTTTCGCCCAGCCCACATCAGGCAGTGGAGAAAGTCATCAGGGACAGCAGTTTTCGAAAAAGTGTCAAACGACATGCGTCAGTTTGCCGTGTTGTCGAATAATAGCTGCCTGTGTTGAGTCTTTCACTTTATAACAGCCGTGAAAATTAAAGGCCAAGCTAACTATCTTAGGGATTCAGAGATCTCTTGTACTTCTTAGTGCATGCATCATTATATTTATATATATATTTTGCTGAGTTTCTACGTAATTTTACATGTAGGAATTCTGTTCTTGACTTATTGCCATCTTAGGTGTGTTTAGGAGGTTTTGTGGACCGGCCTCTATGAAATAGACCTCTTTCGCTCGTGCGGTTTGTTTTTCCATTACAGGCCATGTGATCATACTCTTGAGAAATATGCCTTTCAAAGTTTCAAATAGTCTCGTGGATATGACTGAATAATTTTTTAGATGGATAAAAGAACAGTTCTCCAGAGAATACCATATAGTCTGTAATGGGACAACAAACCGCCCATGCGAAAAAGGTCTATTGATTTCTATAACGTTACCGTGGTAATAGATTTCTTGGTCATGTTAAGAAATTTCTGCACTTTCTTGTATGAGCCACCATCCTTTTTGTGATCAAAACCGTTGATGTTACGTTTTGTGCTAGAGTGGTTTTTAAATTGAAACTTTCAGTGATTTTGTCATCTCTGGTCAAACAGAACGAACAGAGATGAATAGAACCCTACAGAACTCAGTGGAAACAAGCACAGAACGTGAATGCATGCATGTGGTTTGCATTTTTGTGAGCAATCACAGAGCATTGTTAAAATGTAATTGTTACTTTTAATTTGCAATTTAAACCCACTCTAGCACGCGTTCATATTTTTTGTTAAAAAGTTGTAAGAGATTCCGTCAGCATTCGCTGTTGTCTTTAAGGATAATGGACGTTCGCAGCCTCAAAGTAATGTTATTGGATTATGTTCCAGGAAAGAATTTGAAAGAAATAAAATAGACTTTGTGCTGTTTCCCTATCGCCTTTTACGGTTCTTATCTCCATCAATATAATTACTTTGCTGTTCGATCGGGGTTTTTCTACGTGCTTGTATCATATTGTTGAATTTTCAAAACTTTCAAAACGCTGCCAAGAGTTGTTCTGCCAGATTTTCGAGTTTCTGTCGTAAATACTCAAATCTAACGTTTCCTCGGTTTTTCTCCCATTTTTTCCAGACAAAATTCGAAAGTGGAAAGCACCATCAATTATTGGTCCTTATGCAGAAAGTATCCACAACAGTCACATAATTTCTATCAAACTTCCGTAATTAAAAAGCAGTAGAACTGTCAAAGCATAACCAGGCTGAAGGAAGAATTAAAAAAGTGATTAAAATGGCATTAATAACTTAGTCCTGAAGTCCACACAAAACGTCGTTGAGTCCACAAAAGAGACGCCGAGTCCACAAAAAAGTCCTCAAGTCCACTTTGCCGGAAGTCGTCAAGTCAACAACAAGTCTCAGAGTCAACAACATAGTCCTTAAGTCCACATTTTCGAGTCGCTGAGTCAACAAAAAAAGGACCAAAGTCCACCATCAGTCTAATCATCATCATCATCCTCATCATCGTCATCACCATCATCATCATCATCATCATCATCATTATCATCATCATAACATAAAACGGACTCGCTGGGAACTAAAACAGTAACTAAAGAAGTGAATTAATAACGAGCTTCAGTAATAACTTTCTCTTTCACTTTGGCCTAGAAGGGTTATAATTTTTGCCTGTTTTATTACGCGAATAGGGCTGGAAAACTCCAGCATTCTTAACGATCACGGTGGCAGCATGTACGTTGAAGACTTGAGCAGGTTACTTTACCCAGTCCTCCAGACCTCCTCCAGCAAATGGGAAAGATGCTGGCGTGCACAGACAGACGGCTTTTCTGTATCGACATTTCACGCCAATTGCGATGACATGGGTCCAACAGTTACTTTAGTACAAGTTGGCAGCTTCACATTTGGAGGATACACCTGTGTCGCCTGGCCCAGTAAGTTGTATATTGATACAATAGTACGAGATTGACTGACCGTAAAAGGGCTAAAAAAGTCTACTCGGGTTCCAATGGGTTGTCGTCTGAGCATTTTGAGTTAAAGAAAGGAGCCATGATCCAAGAGCGAAGGAACAGCATTAAAAGGCTCTTCCTTGCTGCAGAACTGCTTAGATCTGTTTTTTAAACTTCATCTCCTAAAAATATTTCACGGCGGGGTGAAACGAGAGCCAAAAAAATCGTCTGCTCTCGCGGGCTACTTGTTGAAGAAAGCGTACGTAGTTTTAACGTCAGTTTTTAATTTCGAACTCCAATTCAACCGCTGGGTCACAGACTGCCAGCTGTGAGCATACTCAAAAATCGAAAAAGTCTAAAGAAGTTATGATGCTTTCTTCAACAGGTACTCGTCATTGTGGATACCATTCTGACAGTGAAGCGTTCCTTTTCTCGCTGAATACTACAAATGGTTATAACCCCACAAAGTTTAAAACAAGAGATGCAGAACACTCTGTTTTTCACTGCTTTAGCCTTGGCCCAAGTTTTGGGAAAGGCGCCGACTTGCGCATTGCTGATAACGGTCACGACAGCCACACTTTTGTTAGCTCATTCGAGCCTCCTCCAGGTTGTCCTAATTTCGGTTGGTGTTCAATCCTTGCTGGAAGTGAGAAATTTACTCCCAGCGATGTTGAAGTGTTCTACGAGAAATAGTCAAATAAACAGGCCTACTAGACTAGTGTCGACTGAAAAGGAAATTTTCTTAGAGAACTGAGCACATCAACCCACCCGCCACTCCGATTCCCGGCGGATTATAGAGTTTCCATATGCATGCAATTTAGTGAATTTCAACACATCTTGCTTGGTTGGACTGAAAGAGATTACAAGCGAACTTTATGTTACAGTTTCATCATCAGATAGTCATATTGAAGTCGACGGAGATTACAATACTCGTAATTCAGTAGTTTGATATACTTAGACTGCGGAATTTGTTTAATAGTTCTTTCTTTTTGCGACCGACCAACGCATTTTGGCAATAAACAAAAACAAAGAGGGCTTTGTTGAAGAAAAAGCTGTATTCCATGATTTTTGTGCAGAGATTAAGCTTTACCTTCGTTTTTTTTTTCAACGAACGGCAAAAACTTTACTTCTGCCGTCTGCCATAAGGTGTTTGTACACGAAAATGAGTAGGTTTGAGTCTTTCAGGAACAATTATTTTCCCTCCGTTTTCTAAGGGAACGTAACAAAATGAAAGGCAAACTCGCGTTTGTCGTTTGCCGTATCACACCATGCTTAATCTGTCTTTTATTTGTGTGACATGAACGTATGCGAGAGGACTAAGTGAGAGGAGAATGTCTCTTGGTGAGAGGCGTAGGATTACAGAGGGTTGGAAAGCTATCCTTCATCCTTGAAGGAAATGATCCAAATTTAGATGGTTTGCATTGTCGACAGACATTTTACATAGTCTTAAATATTTTCTAATTTATTTCCTTTTTCTTCTATTTATCTTGTGGCTCTAAATTAGAATGGGATTTTCCCAGGCTATAAAGTATTGACTTCTGTTAACGATGCCGGGACCTCTTTAACAAACAGGAGCAGGTTGTGAATCATCTTGGTGTAGATTAGGATCAGCAAAAAACTTAAAAACAAACTACATAATGCAAGGCTGATCAAACAGCTAGAAACTGAAGGTATTTTAATTAAGCCCAATATTTCTGATGGACAAAACCAACGTACCTTCATCAGGGGCATAAAATGTTAAGATGCTAATTAAAGTACCATCAGTTTCTTGCTGTTTGATCAGTCTGATGCACTCGGATAATTTGAAAGAGCCGATGCACAGTAAAAATGATCTTCTGAAAGAAATGTTCACATATTGAATTGCAATAGCGACGCATATATTTTAAAATTCAGCCTAAAACAATGGACCTCAGCACGAGGCTCCGGTGTATAAATTATAGAGCTTGTGGGATTTATTCCCCGGAGCCTCGCAGTGATGTCTATTGTTTTATGCTGAATATTAAAATATCGAAATTGGCCAATTACTTAATTAATGAGGGCCCCACTGAAAACCGCTACTGCGAGTGTGGCTCCCTCGTAATTGAATTGTAATATTACTATAACACATATCGCAGGAGAAATTTCACGTTTTTCCGACCGAACAATTACTAAATCTTAATTTATGTAAAATTACAAGTAGAGGCATGGTAGTAATGGAAACCGGATTTTATAGGTATAGTAAGGTTAAGATTAGTGTTTTTAGGAGTTCGTGATGATTTATTATCGTGTATAAATAAATGCATAAAAAAAATTAATAATCAACCATTACGGTTACACGAGATTGCCCGAAGGGCTCTTTGATTTGGTATGCATTTTTGAGGACCAAAAAACTAACATTAAAATTAAGTTACAATTATTCTGCAGTGCTTGTTCACTCTTAGATGGTTATATGTACACGCAATGATAAAAGATACCAATAAACAAACCTAAACCCAAACCGCGTTATAACAAAACATGATCAAAAAACGTTCAAAATAGGATAAAGACGACAGTTATGCAAGCTTAAATCTTGAAGGGGCAGTATCAAACTATTTTTAGTAGCACATTGCAAATCCAAGGGACGCTTTTCGGCTAATAGAAGCTGCATGGCGATGATAAAAAAATCCTTTGAAAGACTATCGCAATGTATAGAAACTGTTTATAGATGTTTTTGTGGCCGGATGGCCAAGATCGAGATTGATGCCAACTTGAAAAAGTCGGGGCGACGTTTTCAAGTTTTCCCATTCCATCCCATATGAAATCAATACTAACATATTTTGCCTCGTCCTTCTGTTCTGAATTCACTTGGTGTTATAAAATTAGTGCTTTAGAAACGATTTCAGTTTAGCTAATTCTGACAAAAAATCGTGATAAATGACAGAAGCGAAACGAAGAAGTCAGTTGGCCGCCATATCCATGAATGATTTTCGCCGCAAACGTGCTAAGTGTCTAGCAGATGGAAGTTTTCCAGTTTGCAATGGAAATATTCTTCTGTTTACCGAGATTAAGCTTTCTCTATTTAGTTTTAAGCTACCACACGGATTCCATTCCTTTTTCACCAAATATATCGGGAAACTGAATCAAATTCCGAAGCGAAATACAAGCGAGTGCTCTGTTTTAAATCCCGCCGTCAAGAACGGGCTCAGGCTATGTTTACCGGGGACCGGTTCCAAACGGATCCGGTCCGAAAATCGAACCGGACATGCTATCTGTTTACACGGGACAGTTCTGTAACCGGTCCTGCATGGATACAAATCTATGACCCGCTGTTTTTTCAGGTCCAGTTTTGGATCCGTGCAGGACCGGTTCCATAAAGATCCCGTGTGAACACTCAGATGGGTTCCAAACGGTTCCATGTAAACAGGGGCCGGTCCGGTTCGGTTCGGAACCTGTTCCGTGTAAACGTAGCCTCAGTGCAGCGCGCTAAGCCAATCAGAAGCGAGAAATTTTCCCGCTCATCAAATCAGGTCTCAGCCAATCAGCATTCAGTAATGTTTCCCTGTGCAAAAAGCAACTAATGCACACTTCTGAGGCGCTCTTAGGCAAAACAAGGAAAGAAAACTCTTTAAATGGTCAACAGTGAATGGATGAAAACTAATTCATTATTGAGTACAACATTACGATGAAAATGTTGAGATTACTGGACACTAGCCGAAGCAACCTATGTCCTATCAAATAGGATTAGTGAGCTTTACTTCATCGTTGGAGCAAATCCCTTTATTGCCTTTGATAAAAAGGCTTCCAATGAAACGTAAGTCAATTTACCTACACCTAAACTGTTAAAAATTGGGCCAGACCATTATATGGGCAAGTGACATTGGTTTTACGTATATTGGACTGTTCTGCATGCAACCCGCCAAGTTGGGACCATTTCAGTCGCCATGGCGACCAAACTTCAGGAGCTGGCGACTAATATTAAGAAGGATTGAGCCCTTGATCTAACTTTAGCGACTAAAATTTTGCACTGGCGACCAAACTTAAACAGTAAGTGGCCATGGCCACAAGGAAAAATATAAACTTGGAGGGTTGTCTACATGTAGCTTGAAAAGTACATTATGTATTGAAAATGAAACAAATTTTTAGACTGACACAGTAAAGATTAGCTTCAAACTCGGGATTTCTACTTCAGCTACTCCTGTCATATTCTTATAATTATGCAGGTGCATTATTTACTGATATAATTATGCAGGTGCATTATTTACTGATAAATAAGCACTGCCTTGTAAATTTCTCAAAGAAATTGTTCTCGTAGTGCTTTCGCATTCCGGTCAGCCTTTAAAAATTTCTGTACTAGCAAAGTAAGCCAACGATTCGGTAAGAGAAAGGCTCACTTACATTTAATATAATATATGGGAAACAAATGTTAAGAAGGAAGTACCAGAAGTAAACAAACTAGAAGAACCTACAGGCCACGAGCGCTCCCTCGTGTTTTCTGAAGTCCACCAAGAAGAAAAACTCACAAAAGTGCCATGCAAGGACAAGAAGACGCACACGAATAGGCACAATATTAAAACCTCATTTTCTTCTCGCCCTCGCGCGTCTGGATTCTTCGCTGTAAGTGAGTTTTTGCGCGGCCACGTGCTCGCCATCTTGTCTGATCCTGTAAAACGTGAACGGCTACTTGTAGTCTATCCTACACTGTAACTGTTTACAAGATGTTTTATATACAGAATTTATATAAAGAAAAGTCAATTTTCCAAGACTAGTTGCGACGCAGATCTTGTCTTCGGCGTCTGTCTCCTTCCCTTTGTCGATCTTGGACCATTTCACTGTCTTGTCTTTTTGCTGTCTCGCTCTCATCTTGAGCAGGTTTTTCTTCCTAAATGGTAAAAAATGTGATGGATAATAAAATAGTGTTGTTATCAAATGAAAGATGTCACGCAGTGCTTCACAGGGAGTAATATTTTATAGTACTAGAAAGCCAAAGCAGGTTCCCAATAGCGAAGCGCATGAATGACGTCATGACTCGGACAAGCCTCGCGCCAACTTACCGGAATAGTGCGTTAGCCGGCATTCCGAAACATTCTAAACTTTTTAACCATTTACACCAAATTAAGGCCCAAAAACTTCAACAATTAATAGGTCCTCAAATTACTTGTGACTCATCACTTGAAAACCTTAACACCGTGGTTACTACTCCAGAAAATCTTCCGCTCTCCGACTTGGAGAAATCTGTCCTCAGTAAGGGCTTGAATTTTGTTCCTATATTTAAAAAACCGGACGAATTCTCAGTTAAGCAAGATGTTGAAAATTTCCTTCGCCGCGATCAACTGAAAGCGTTTTTTCATGACAAAGAGGATGATTCTAACACCTAGGACAAAGATACTTTCGAGACGCTTTACACTCGAAAATCTAACTCCCCCAGAGGGCCAGTTTTCCTCTTTATATTTTTTTCATTAAAAAATGGCGTCACGACATCAATAAACTTAATTTCAATCGTAACACCAAATTTTCCAACCTTTCTTCGGAATCTTGATTATCTCTTGAACGAGAGGAGATATCACAAAAAGGAAAACCCTAACCAAAATAACCTCAAACACATACCCTGTTTAGGGCAAAAAGAAAAAAAGTTCTTTTTACTCTATAGCGCTAATATCTAGTCCTGAAAATGATCTAATGTTGACTGGTGACCGGCTAAATAAAAACCGATGAACGTTTCTGATTTCGGTTATGCTTGAAAGTAAAAGTCTTGAAGTCTATTCCCTGTCTAGGATGACTCCTTAATATCCATATGGTTTTAAGGACAGGCTCGCATGAGTAATATACCTCGAGGGGTCAAAAACCGTACCCTATCCAGCGGCAAGTCCCCGTATAGCCCATATAAGGGGACTGGGAATCAAGGGGCCTGGGCTGACTGACCACGCCATAGAATCTGGTCTCTCAGTGTTTAATACAGATAGAGTGTTAAATTAAGGCCGGGACATACTTGTTGACAAGTCGCAGCTACAGGTCTTTGTGACAAGTCGCTTCAACATGTGTACTGGTTTGAATTCATGCGACAGCCAGCAGCAGCAAGTCTGCTGTAGAGATAAAGATTTTGACAAAAATTCACTGTGTCACATCAGGTGAATTGCTACAGCAACTTATCTCCACGACATGTTGCAACGACTTGTTGTCTAGTGTGTCCCGGCGTTAATGTGGAAGGACTCTCTTGCTCTTAACGTGTAAATATGATTTGCTAAGCCATGTGTGAAGATCTCTCACCTGCAACTCCTCCTCCTCCTCTCCTTCAAGATCATCAAACCTGTCATGGACCCACAATGGACTTCTAGAACGAGCTCTTGATCTGTCAGACTTCTGGCGCCGAGGTAGCTCCCGGTCATCATGCTAACAATCATGGTCAAATGGCTAATTAATGTCAACGAGTACTTTATAAAAAAGTAGTGTATCATTAAAGAAATGAAAAACGACCTCAAGTGCATTGCTGAGTTATATAAGCACACAGGAATCGTTAAGAACGCAAGAGTAAAAATTCCCAAGTGCTTATACATGTATAACTCAATAATGCACGAGTGCAAGTTCTTTATTTCTTTTATAAGTTGTTAATTAAAAGAAATTCTGCGCGCTATGATTGTTATCAGAGCATTTTTACCTAAAGCATGTCATAACACCTGTTACAGCTGAGTATGCTTGATTTTCCTTTGGTGCTATGGGGGAAATTGCCTGTTGTTGATAGAATTCAACCACAAAGTAACAAGTTTGCTACAGGTATGGAGAACGAGGCTACGGGTGATGTAAAACTTAATGACAGCCCTGTTATATAAAAATGTATAGTGGTTTACAGTCTTTCCCTTAAAACCGTGAACACCAGAAAAAATTTCTGGAATGTTTATTGTGTAGTGACCAATCGCATCAAAATTCAGGACACGCGAACAAACCTCAAAACCACAAACTAATTGCTGTTTGCTGTTTGCGGTCTAGTTTTCTCACACCTGATTGGCTTCTTCTTTGTAAAACAACAACATTCCATAAACATTTCTAGTGTTCACGGTTTTACGGGAAAGACTGTGAACAAGCGAGAAAAGACTTCGAAAGAAATGGAGCACCTTTTGCCGGCAAGCTGTTTGAGCCTTTTGCTTTCAAAATAAGTGCCTTTGTCGTGTCTTTATTCCCCTGAGCGCCGTCCTGATGCTCTAAAATAGTTGCCAGGCTTTCACACACAAACAACTCGAGGGCGCCCAGCTCTAAAGGTTATATGAAAAAAGTACCGCAAACGTCCATGTATAAGCCGCATCCATAGATAAGCCGCACCACCAATTTGGAAGTGCTGATTTTGGAAAAAAAAATAAAAACAATAAAGCTTGAGGTTCCAGTAGAGTTGTATTGCTATAAAAAAACAAGGACAAAAAATCAAGGTTTCAAAACAACGACATAGAAGTTGTTGCCATCTCTCACATTTATGAAGTCTAAAGCAAGCGAAATTTCATTTGTCGTACCTTCTTTTTCATTTGAATTTATGACATCTTTAACTTAAAATGCTCTTTTGGTGTGATTATTCAAGTTATCGGTTCGAAACGCCATAAGATGGTCAAAAACAACGAAACAGTCGGCCATTTATCTCGCGAATTTTGTGGTATTTTATTGCACGTGACGGAAAGATGTTTCGTGGAAGTGATGGGCCGTAGACGTCACTTTAAACAGCTGTGTGGAGGAATGGAGATTCCTTGTAGGTTGGTGTTTAGTTGTTTGAATAAAGTGAAAATTAATCGCTTGAAAGAACTCTTGGAGAGCAAGATTCGCCGACAAACACTCAAAGACACAAACGGCTCCTGTAGGAGCCACCACTCATGAAAAAGTCAATGAACAACAGCAACACGTTCTTAGTTTCTTTTATGTTTATTTCTTGACATCTTAAGAAGTTTTATGAATATTAATTAGGTTTTTGGGAACTCCAAACACAGATGTATCCGTGGATGAGCCACACCCTTGATTTTTGGCTTCAATTTTGTGAAAAAAGTGCGGCTTATACATGGATGTTTACGGTAAGTTTATTTGGTTGCCCAAAGGCAAAAGTTAGTCACCTGAGGCACCTGGGTGCCCTTACAGCACAGGCCTGGAATGAGATAAGTACATAAACATATTGCTGTTTCCTGTACATACCATGAAGTAACGTTTCCCTCGAGGGACATCCTGTGGATTTACTTCAACTTCAACTGTTCTCTGGTCCCAAGACCCCACCCTACCTTGCAGATTTCTGACAAATCCTCTACCTCGGGGTGGGCCTGAGTCGAGGCGATCAAACACAGTACGTCTCTCAACAGCACCTCTACCTCGTTGAGCTGCAATTAAGATTTAAGTTATTGTTTTAAAGAAAGATCATGCACCCTGTACATTATATGTAAGAACATTTACTTCCAATGAGCCTCAGGCACAAAATCCAACTGACTTGACCTGTTAAGCCCCAATCAAACAACACATGATAGTCGGAAAAAAAGTAGTTTAATTTGTATATGTAATAGGACTACATGCTGTCCAATTTGAAAATAATTGGATGAGAAAAATTCAGAGGACTGCGAAATTGGACGAGGCCATAGGCCGAGTCCAATTTGGCAGTTTGAGGAATTTTTTGAATCCAATTATTTCCAAATTGGACAAGCATGTAGTCCTGTTATCTATTAATTATAGCATCCACAAATATATGAACATGGCAAATGGTTTGCCCTACAAACTAGTTTTTCTTGACAATTTATTGGTTTATGGAAGGTATCCAGATTTTTCTTAAATTGGACAGTTTGAGCAAAAACTGTCCAATTTATTATAAATTTTGACAGTTGGCAAAAATTAATAAAAAATGCATCTGTTGACAATAATGGATTTTGGTGTAGCTACATATAATTCCTGAAATTTCATGTGTGGGGTTCAAAGGGAAAAACTATCGTTGACTATCATGAAGATTTTGAGCAAGTAAAAAGCGAATCAGAGAGTTGGTTCATATTTTATGTTGTTTTTGCATACATGCACTCAGAGATGGTGTTTATTATGGACTGAAAAACATGTTTATAACTTCATTCATGCATGAATGTACATACTGTGTCCTTCAGTACATTGATGGATTAATTTGTTAAAAAACAACCTAAATCTCTCTAAATCAATCTATGTTGTAGTTAAGCATACAATGCTGGCCTTCTTACAATATCGATGATTTCTTTCCTTCCATGTTCTGGTGGTATAATCTTCTTTATCTTCACTCTCCTCAGGCTCATCACTTTGTCTTGTTCGTTGGCCAAGTCTCTCACTTAATCTCTGTCTTCGACGTTCCCTACTATTCTCATCACGATCCATGTGTAGCTTTTGCACAGCTCTATCAGATTCACGGGCGTCATCAGGGGATCTTTGCCTGTAACGCCTTTCTCTTCTCTCCTTTGAAGGGTCTCTGTATTGTTGAAAATTAATGGCATTAATTTTTTTGTGTCTGTAACATGGCTCTGGAAATGAGTTTGGAATAGAAACAGGGATGGGATTAGGAACAAGCAAAGCACCTAATCCTTAAAGAACTCTCTTCTAATCTGGCTTGTGTCTCAAATAGCCTCTCCCGTCCAATAAACAACCAAATGCATGTACTACATGTATATTTAAGCATACTACAATCTTTGCATACCGTTTTGACCATCAGACTTTATAGCTACAAGTAAATGTAGAACGGTGCCCAGTTGTTAAGCTACAAAGTTGCTTTGCTGACCCATCTGTTTTCTCTTATTTACATGTACAGTATACACAGTCAAATTATTCAATGAACTAGCATTGTTGGCCAAGTTAATTGAGGGCGTACATGGGTGTACACATGATATGTAGGACAGCAAAATGGCTCATCCTTCCTGCAGGAATGCTCGCACAAAATAATGGCTTATTCTGCTCAAATTCTGTTTGGTACCCGAAAATGTTTGGCCATCCAGGTGTTATGCATTTCGGCAAAATACGGAAGTGAGCATGGTCCTAAACCCTGATACTACCGGTAAGTTTGAGTCAAGAAATGCCTAAAGAGTGAGAATGTAAAACAGGAAAATTAATTATTAATTTACATGAATATAACATAATTTATGAGTTTTCAGTTGCCTAGATAATTTCCAGTTTTCAGCATTTGCAAGAAATATCACATTAATCAATTTATGTCTCTCACATTAATCACAAGGTATTTTACATTTCTTTCACATTTTATTTTCAGTTTTTCTTACACCTGTTCTGCCCATCATCATTTTCTGTTATTCTACTCAGATTTAGTCCTGTCCCTGAACTCTCCCATCTCCTCGCTGAATTCGGCTCCTACACTGTATATAGGGTGAGCGGAAGGGAGAGTTCAGGGATTGGACTAGCTCAAATTATGCTCAAAAAAGCTTGAAAACACCTTATTCTGTTGGCAGAATTCTGCTGCTGGCAGAATGCTTGCTTCAAATTCAGCCAGCAGAATAATTATTTTTTCTTAGGGTAATGAAAGGACCGTGATTCTAAACATGGCAGCAAAAAAATGAGAACAATTGTTTGACTGATTCCCAAGTCTTTAAGTCCATTTAATTTCCTTGGAATGGAAAGAATTTGATTTCCTGTGACAAACAACCATTCCTCTTTAACAGTTGTAAACGAATGAATTCATAGATTCATCTAAATACTCCTCCTTTGCCAGTTTTTTTAATCTAAGAGCTGGGATAAACAAGTACACCAATGTATGTTACATTACTATTGTTGTGATTCGGGAAAATTAAATTTTAATATCTGTTAGCTATAATTCAATTTATTTTTTACGCCCGTGAAATGCGCTGGATAGCGCCCCTCCCCCCCCCCCCCCCACCCCCATGACCTCTTCCAGACAGAAGACCATCTCTAGTCATCTAGATCGAATCAATTATAAGTGGTAACCATTGGTTAGAAAGTGCGGGCCTAGATGCACTTAATCCATTGGCTGCAATTCCAATTCCAACAAAAACAACCTAGGGAAAGCATGTGCTGCCTTTTCCCTCCCTCCCTGGAGACATTTTAGCTCTCCTATTGTTCTCCAGTAAATTAGGGCCAATAAACCGAATAAATAAACAGAATCTGTTTTCTGTCCATACTTTTAGTAAACTCTTGTGGTCCTACAAAGAAGTTTATTCCTTAATCTGCGCATGCAACATGTAAAAGAAAATCATAGCGCGTCTTGGCAAGTCGCAGCACTTGTTTACAAAATTCCAAGGCCTTGTTTTTAATTCTGAACACAGACAATCCCCTCTTTGGGGCGAAAAATGAAAAGCAAAAACACTGACCAATTTCAAGTGTCTCTTAAGGTGGATGGTACCAGTTTTCAGGTTTTTGACTGTCTAAACTTTGGAAGAAAACAGCAAAATATCAATCCAAGGTCATAACAAAATGTTCGTATGATTCAATTCCATATTTTGTTCTTGACCAAAAATAACAAGTATTTCGTCATCAGTTGTCACCATGGTAACGGTACTTGATGATTATTCGGACCTACTTTTCAGCTTCTGGCGCATAAAACTTGAAAACCAACCTGGTGACCCCCAATTTTTTTCACGTTATAACTTTTGGCATTTGAAAAGGAAACTGTATAATAATTTTAACAAAATTCTACGAAGCGGATTTTTTTATAAGCGTGAAAAAAGGCAATTTGTGAGTAGAGAAAAATTCCTTTCGTAGAATTTTTTAAAATTACGTCTGATGTTTCCTCTCAGTAAGGGGAAGACATTGAAACAATAAAAAAATAGGGTCACCGGGCTTGTTTTCTCGGAAAAGCCTTCGCGAGTTCAACAATATCCACGCGCGTCGTCACGCACTTCAAAATCTTGACTTTATATGACTGGCATTTACTCATGCTCAGTTTTGACTACCGCTGACCTATTCGCGTTCATACATGCGCGACCACGCACTTACCGTTGTTTTGTTTTCTTTGGTCTTCGACACTACTTTGAGGATCATCTTCGAGAATCTCGACTTCGCTGTAGTGAAATTAGTTAGTAGTTGTGTCGTGAACTGTTTTATTGAACGTTTGGCCTCCCTTTTAACGATTTCCTTTCAAAGGTTCGTTTGATTTGCCATATTTTGTTGAACACGAAGCTGTCAGAAACGAAAGTGAAATCAACTTGACCAGATTCCGTGAAGAACATGTACACATGCCCCATTGAATTAACTATGCAAGAACACAGGACATTGACTACACATGGTTGGATGTCGATCTTCATTGCGGAAGCACTGCACGGAATATTTGTTCTCATTCTTCGCGGTTGTTTTTTTCGAAGTGCTTGACGATGGCGGCAAGTATTCTTCTTGTTCGTGTGACTCGTGGTGTCTTCGATGATGAAGTCGAAGGTGGACTTGACAGAATGGCGACTATGCCCCTTTTACCGAAGGTTGTGTAAAGGTTATGAAGGTCGTTGTAGGAGAGACCACTGCCAGCGATGTTCTGAGCCATGGATTTAGTAATGGGGCCGTTGTCGTCGCTTGCATTGAAAAGTCTGTCGCTGAATGTTTGGAGAAGCTCGTGGCGTTGATCAAGGTAGAGCGTGTTTTCAAGCGCGTGTGGAATGGTGGTGACATTGGAATTTTCAACGATAGTTTTTCTTCTCAAGTTCAGTGATGAGTGAAAGATGATTCTTCTCAGCGCCCTTACATCCTCCAGTGCATCATGAGCATCGAATTTTTCATCGAAAAGGTGGGTGTACAGGCTACCCTGGTTCGGTTTACAGAAGCCCCCTCTCTCAAGTTCAAGTGCTTTATGTTTGTCTTTGATAAGACTTTTCATTAGCTGTTGACTATCCGCAAAGTGAACTTTCATTTCAATTAGTTTATCTTTGAAGCTTGTGTCACTGTTTCGCAAGAGAATAGGGACATCAAAGGTTGCAGAATTATGGCCAATTACAACTGGTACAGAATCGTTATTTTGAGAAGCTTTCACTTGCTTTAGAAAAGTTAAAAAGTCACGAAGGGCTTGCTCTGTGCTGACACTTTCAACTGGACTGTTGGATTTACACAGTGTTCTACCTCCTTTGATGTTCTTTATTGTCAAACCATTAACAAGGTAGGCCCCATAACTGATGTTACTCTTTGGGAGAATATAAGTTGAAAATTCTTTTGTTCCATCTTCACTTACAGCAGAAAGTTGACAGAGCTCAGCCTGCTTTCCTGTACATGTTGTTTCCGTGTCAAATACAATGAAGGTGTAGTGTTTGGAGGCATCATATGGCAGGTAAACTGTTGTCGGTCTTGGTGTGTAGGGTGGCACTATTTCTTCATATTTTTTTAATTCGTTCACTGATATTTTAGCAGGCAGATCAAATACAATTTGAGAATGATCTCTGTTATTATTTGATATACATGCATCCAAATTGAGACCCACTGAGGAAGCATATGTTACTCCTTCATTTGCTTCCTTTTTGAGTGTTTGTGTCGTTTTTTGCCTTGATAATTGATTACGCCTGCTCTTAAACTTTTTTGTCATTTTTCTTTTTTTGTCATAATTGACCTTCTCATCCATTGCTTTGGTCTGTTTATCACTGTAAACACCAGGTTCAATGTTGAGGGCTTCTAGTGTTTTTCCAATGTAGTTGTAACCAATATTAGTTTGTGCTACTGCACATGCAACTCTGAAGTCACTGCTTTCACTCCCTCCGTAGAAACGTGTTTTAGGGTTTTTGGTACCTATGGTACTGTTCAGACTCTCATTTCTTTGTGAATTTGCACATGGAGTCAGTTTATTTACCACAATGTCAGTCGAATATTCATCAAATATTTCGCTTAGGGCTTTCTTTAGGGGTTCTCCAAAAAGATCTTTTCCATTTGGTAAGTCTGTATGCTTATAGGTCGCAGGATTTTGTTTATAGCCACGCCATGAAATGTCACAAGAAATGTGCTCATCAAATGCATGTGGAATGATGTTCTTTAGGCCTTGCTTGAGAGACTTTGAATCTCCTGCATGCTGACTGACACAATAACTGAAACACTTATTCAAGTAGTTTATAACCTTTTGACTCAGAATTGCGCAATTTGAACCTTTGAAACGGTTCTTAAGGTTATACAGTCTAGAATTCAGGGATCTCTTTGCGTGAATAACATCAGACCATTTCTCAACGCCGTAGGGAACTTTGCTTTTGATGTCTGCTAATGTTGTTGAATCATCATCGCCAACATAAACAGAAAATTTGACCCCACATTGAGGAGCTTTACTCCACAGTTCACATGCAACATCTCGTTCCATTGACTTGGATGAGCCAGTGTGATTTTTTCTACAATCATGCTTTTTTTCTCTTCCAGATACCTTGTTCTGGCTACATACTCTACATGTTTTGCATCTTGTGGAATAACTTACAACCTTCCCAGTAGCAAGCCCCATGGCAGCCCCGTGACCAGTTGAAGAGTTGTGCCCCCTTCCCCTTTTCTGCCAGCCCATATCATACGAGACTGCAACACCAACAAGGCCATCTGCAGTTTGACCTGAAGATTGTTCAGCCATTGCTTTCTCTAAATTTAAGTTCAGTTGACAGCTTTCCCTTGCAATTTTCTCAACAGCATTTCCTATCTCCCTTTCTCTTTTTTTAAATAGGCAGTGATTCATAGTTGGTATGTTCATTGTTGAGAGTAAGTTATTTAGATGTGTATTCCCGATACCAGCATGCAGAGATCCTAATGCTGCTCTTGTGTTGATGTTGCTTGCAAGAGGACCACGGCTTCCAGCCCTGTGTTCACCAGAGGATTTAACTTCATTAACGTGACCACAGAAGCAGCACTTTACACTAAAGATACTACTGAGTCCACTTTGTTTTTCATTTACAATGTTCACAAGCGACAATGGACCTGTGGAACCATTCAATAGTTTATTGACTAATATATATCTTAATACATTTATAAAAACAGGAAATGAATCCACCATAAGAAAAAAGATAGCGGCTGTACATTTTACCACAATACATTGCAAACCAAACAAAGCCCACTGGGCATATAGCATGGTATGGTTTAAGAGAAGTTGTTCCTACTATTAGCACATTGCTCTTGGCGAGTTTGAGTGAGTTACAACTTTTGTGCTTTTTCGCTCTTTTAGGGTTTTCGCGAGCAAGCATTATAGGTATTTGTCGTACACAGCTCTGTTAATAAATATGCAATGTGGAGGAATACCGTACTTTAAATATTTATTAACAGAGCTGTCTACGGCAAAGTGTATTTCTTAATGATTGTATATTATTTGGGCTTGCATTATGATCTGCTGAAAGATAACACTGTTCACAAACCAAGCCGTGTAAACTGGGAATGGGAATGATACAAAAAACCTAACTACAATACTTTGTTTGATCATTCATTCATTTATCTTGTTTGTTTGTTCATTCTTAGTTCATTTATGTGTTCATTCATCCAAAAATTCATTCATTCATTCATTTAGTGCACTGGTAGGTGGCTATTTTGTGACATTATTTTGTATTTCTAGCGGGCAGGGTGGCGGTAGTTTGAAGTGTCAGACGTTTCGTCTGACTATCATGATGGCTGTTAACAAACTTGAAATAAATAAACAAATAAATAAATTAATACACCTTGCCAAGTGTAGTTTTGGTGAATTTATGCAGGGGTGGTTGTCAACCCAATCCACCCTCTGGATTGCATGCATCCCTGGGGAACAAACAAGTCTTCGAGTTCAATGCCTCTTCATGAGACCTACCTGCCATACATCTTGAACAAGAATTCAGTTCATTTCTGAGAACTTGTAGCTCAACTATCCTTGTACCAGATATATCCACTTTAACTTGCTGCAATGTTAAAATAATTGGGCTGCTCAATTGTTTGGTCATTGACCTCTTCAAAAAAAAAGGGAGGGAGGGCTGATAGCAAAACAACCCAATTTGCAACAATGAATGTTGCACAAATGTTGAGCCCTTCAGCCCCTTGAACTACATACCTGTTGTGACCTAGTCCCTATTTTCCTTGGAGGTGCCATGTCCTCGTCTTCGTCGTCTTCTTCCGGTTGGTCATTTTTTAACTCTGTTTTTGCTTGTCTTGCCCTTGTGAGATTTGTTACTTTTGAAACTCGCCTTTTGGCAGTAAAACAACCTTTGTGACGGGGCCGGGACTGAACTTCATTATTTTCTTTTTCTTCGTCACTTTCTTCTGCATAAGCGGTGGACGAGGAGAAGTAGGTGTAGCAACCTACTAGTCCGGCAAAGTACACAAAACGAGAGAATCGGGAGTAGGAATTAACCGCTTCAGTTTTAAGATCTTTGTGATCGCCGACAGGATCGATCGCAGCACAAACAGGAATTTTAACTTTATAACTCGGGCATTGAGTTCGGAAAAAAAAATTTCTGACGCATATCGCATTTTCCATGAACCGGCGCTCAAAGAACAACTTTCTTGTTGATTCAATCTCTGGTAAACTGGACAAAAGCAACCTTGCATGTATTAACCCACGCGCCGCCATATTTGTTTTTAATTTTTCAGCTTTAAATCTCGCGGACTATCTCGAGCGTGAGGCGCGCGCTCGTCACCAGACTTCCCACGTACGAAAAACTGGTACGATCCACCTTAAGAGGAAAATCATGGAGTAAAGGGTGCTAAAACCTTGCTAACAAAGGAGGTATCTTTTACTAGTTCGACGGCCGTGAAGGCATGTTGTCATGGCGGTTTTTTAATGTGTTTTGCTTCAAATCACAGACTTGAAAATGACTTCTGAATACAAAATGGTAATATGCAATTATACTAACTTCAAATTTGTATAGAATTTTTAGAACGATCAGTAAAACCATTGAGTGAACAATCGACTGCAACCATCAGCTAAAATTAAAACTGTAGCGTGGTATAGTATCTAAATTTAAATGAACTTCAATTTGAAACGAAGCTTCTCACACGTTTGTTTTCCTATGCTATTAAAGCGAACAAATTTGAGACGCACTTATCCGATCCGTGTTATCCGATACGCATCTTGCGGAGATTTTACTTTTTTGTTGTTCATTTAGACAATAATATATTTGTTTTCAATGCTGTCCATCAATTTACAAACGTGGCGCTGACGTGTGAAACTGTTGTTATTGACACATTTTTCACATTCTAATCGTTTTTGGTGGAAGAAAATTTTCAACTTCCGGTTTGAACGTCTCTGTTATAAACGTGATCCGCATCCGTGATACGCGATCCGCTGGTCACTGTCAAGATTAGTGTTGCGGCCTCTCTTGGGCCCGCAATAAAAACGATCGGCTCTCGACTTGTTTCCAACCCTGTCCTTGATTTTTTCTACGATTTTATCTAGGATGAAAGATTATTTAGATTTAAGATGTGAAGTAAATGTTGGAAAGTTTCATTAAAGAAATGGTATAAAGCTGAATAACACGCAGCTGCCCGAAGCTTGCACGCGCGTGTTAACAAACAACGCCAACTGTTGACTATAAGGTATTGCCCCAAGGTCTCTAAAACCCTTAATATTTTAAGCGGTTAATATTTTGAGCGTACTTACCGTTTATCTTGAGCTTTTTGGAAAGATTTCGATACAACAACTGTCGAATGAAGCTTTTTTCTGTCCGTTCCTTCTCCTGACCTCTCTCTTGATCTGTCCGGCATGATGGCGTCCGTTTAATTCTACCGCTGACAAAATGCAACTGCATACTCAGACCAGGACTCAAATCAGGTGACAGGGAAGGTACTTCATATATGGTGAAGAAACTGTGTTTTTTTGAGCCCCTTCGTCAGTCGAAAATGATGCGGTTATATGGTAATTATTGGATCTTTCCGCTGAGTTTCAGGAAAAGCACGAAAGAATGGTTAGCGCCAGACCGGATCCAATCCATTCTCGTCCTCAGAGCAACTTTTGTCCGGGAACACAAGCCCAGCCCTAAGAGGGACAAGTGGCTCTTGGAATGGATCCAATCTCTTTCCCAGAGCCCGCTTTTCTTTTGGTAAACCCAGAAACCGATTTCAGGACACATAGTGCTTTGTTTTGACTCTCAGTCAATCAAGTTGATCGATAAATTTCTCAGTCTGCGCAGAACAGCTGTTAGTACGAGAAACGCGGACTTCAATCTCGTCCCAGAGCCCGCTTTTCTTTTGGTCAGCACCAAGAACACGGACTCTTTATCTGGCTTTTATAACTCTGGCATAACTCTGGCCAGGGCTGATTTTTGGACCATGCGCATAGTGCATTATTTTATTTTCGGCCAATCAGATTAAGGGAAAAAATTCTGAGTCTGCTCAGAACGGCCGGAAGTCCGACAAAAAGAAAAGCGGCCTCTGGATCGCATTCTCGTCCCCAAAGTCCGCGCTCCCCTTGGTCAGCACCAAGAATCGCAGGTCCATCACCGTAAGTCCGCAATTCACGGACTTCCCTTCACTCTGCGCATGCACAAAGACAAATCTGACAAATCGCATTGCTAAAAGCTACAAAACGAGTTCTCTAGGCATGCTCACAATTTGGTTGTCGATTCCTTGGTGCTGACCAAACGAATCGCGGCCTCTGGGGACGAGAATGGTTGGTCGACACTGCAGCAAAACGCACCGCGCACGCGCATGACGTCAGGATTTCTCGAGGTAGTCATCGTCAGCAAGGGAGGCCATGATACATCTATGGCATAATTTTAGTTCGAACGTGCGAACTTACGAGCTCATAGCAAAATTTTGAAGCAAAATGATGAACGTGGAAATTGACAGGTAAATAAACATAATACAATCTACCTTTAGTATAAATATTCAGGGTTTCCTTAAAAATTACCAAAATGTTCACATTCTCTCGTTTTTCCGCATTGTCGGTTGGTCTGGCTTTTGAAAGCTAGGCATGCGCAGTCCAATCAGAAGTCCGATATTTTCGAACTAAAATCGGATATTTCCAGGGTCGCGCGTTTCACGTAGTACTGGATTCTCCTCCGATCCCCAGAGGCCACGCTCCTTTTGGGCGCCAAGAATCGCGACTTCTGGCCGCATCCAAAACCGGACCCATTTTATACACCTGCGTGGAGAGAGGCACTGTAAGAGTAAAGCGTATTGCCCAAGAACACAACGCAGTGGCCCGGCCGAGACTCGATCCTGAGTTCAGCGCACTAACCATTAGGCCACTTTGCCTCCTACTTTGATGTAGCACCACATTATTAAAGGAAATGTATAGCAATCAATGTCAAGAATTTAGAAATCACCCCACAGCATACAAATCTTTCATTATTTATTAAACTATTTTTTCACTTCAGCTATGTATATTGTCTCTAATTTTCTAATTATTAAAACTTTTCTTGTATTTGGAGCTAAATGCCTCCTTGTATTAGAGCTAAAAGCCACTATATATTTCATAGCAATCCAATCCAAAGCAAAAAATTCAAGCATATTTTTATGCACTTCTAATTAAAATGATGGAAATAATTCGGAAGAAGCTCAGGTATTTGTACATATAAATTTCCGCAATGACTATAGGATGCTTTGACAGCTCAGTGTGCCTTGGGAAAGGATTCTAAATAAGTAATAATTAACCAATAAAGAACCTTTTCTGTGTTTAGCATATACTCATCAAAACATGATGGTGGTCGGGAGAATTTAAGACAGTTGTGCAATCTCAAGACACAGTAGAGAATTCACACCTATCGACCTCAGAGAACGCTTAGTATCTCAGCGTACTAGTTTAAAAGTCTGGTGGGCTCAATTCGTTGATCAGAAGAGGCGATTCGTGCTGATGGGAGGTTTTCCAGAGGGGAAGATGCCTAAAATTCTGGATATCTTTCTTACGAAAATCAGCTTTTCAACCGGGAGTTACAACGAGTGCTTACATGACATTTTATCTAATGACGCAATTATATCAAAATTTATTTTAAAATAAATTCTGAAATGTGAATTTCTAAAATAAATCTAGCTTAGCATCTGAGTCAGGGGCGTTTTGTTGGATGTAACTTGCTATGTCATCAACACTCATTTGCTGAACGGTGTGCCGTTCCATTGCTGTTGTGTGTTTAAACAAGTCGTCATCGTCTTCTGTCCCTGTGAAAGCTGGACGTGACGGCGTGTTAAATATGTCGTCCAGTGTTTCCTCCTCATGGGATGATGTCCTATGAGAAAGGATTGAAAAACCAAATTAGTAACTGTAGCCAATGCAAACAAACGTTTCTGGAACCGCGTACGCATAGAGAGGTGTCTGGCTTAAAGAGAATTTTTAAGCAGTAAAATGACTGAGAAATGCCGAACAGGGACCAATACCAGTTGAGGTGTAATCAATTTCGTAATCGAGTTGATATCATGAAATAAATGGAGCCAGCGTGGCCGAGAAATAAAGGCGGTGTACAGGAGACACTTCCTTGAAGACACCTGAAGATCTAAATATTGAGTCTAATTTCAGAAAACGGTTTGTTTCATCGGAAATTTTGAAATTCCCTGGCACAAAGTATACAGCCTGATTATAATTAACACGAACATTTGATGAGTGTCTTAAGAGCTAGTTAGTCGGTATGAAATAAGCTACCTCGCTTACCGAAGTTTTAAACAATTTATTGAACCATAAGCCCTCAGCAAACGCTGACGGTTTTACAAGAACTGATCCTGCTTTTACAAGAACTGATCCTTCAGTTAGTCGGTATAAAATAAGCTGCTACCTCGCTACCCAATTGAACCATAAGCCATAAGCCATAAGCCTTCAGCAAACACAAACGCATTGGTTTTGCATTATTTGGCTTAGCGATTGGTTTAAAAAACTCGCGCCACTTTTTCAACCAATCAGGAGTAAAACCAAAACCAATTGTCACTCGCGTGAACATATTTTCCCGCGCTTTGTATCGGCTACGTGTAACACTTCAAGTTTTGATTGGTTCACTGGATTGTCGTGCTTTAATTTGTGATTCACCAATTGAAAGTAATTACTTTGGTTTTGCTCGATACAGGGAAGTTCGTCCATACTTGCTTTTAATTAATAAACTATTTTTTAACATTTTGAGTAAAGTGCAATAAATGTAACAAACCTAAAAGAAGACTTTCTTGCTTGATTGAACAAGTCTTGATCATCTTTCCTCTCCTTCACTGGCGGCATTTCTATTTTGTCCTTTGCGGCATGACCAGGACTTTCTCCAAACAGTTCATGTTCGCCAGCGGCTGCCTCCACAAATCTTGGCTTAGGAGTTGGCTTTGGTTTGAGATCAGGCTTGGGTTTGAGGCGTGGCTTTGCCACAGGTTTCGATGGTTTAGGCGGCTTTTGAGGCTTGGCTTTGACAGTCAGAAGTTTGTCTAAGTCATCTTCAATTCTGTTCAAAACGGTTAAAAATTGATTAAAGTTTCAAGGATGAAAGCTGATCGAGATTAACAAAGCTCAGAAGAGGAAGAAATTCAATGAAAGCGAAGAGGGCAGATACAATCACTATAACTCATGCTAGCTCTCCCGGATTATACGGGAGTCTCTTGGATACAGAATGAATCTCCCGGTCTCCCGTACAAGTCACCAAATCTCCCGGATACGAAAGAAAATGCTTGAAATATTGGCGGTCTCCGGGATTTTAATTTTTTTAGGTTGGCATCTCTGCACTATAGTTTGGAAATCAATAATTATTATCTGTTCAAATAAAATTTACTGTACCTGATCATTGTAACCTTATTCGACACCCCCAGTCACCAAAAAAGGTAAATCAATAAACAGTGTTAAAACTCACTTCAAAAGCTCTGAATTGTCTTCTAAATCAATGCTAATTTTCTTTCTTTCATCTGCACCAGCAGGAATAAAGAGATTGTTAATGTCTTCATCATCCTCCTCTTTTTCATCAGTCCTGAAGATTGAGAAACCTTTAGCTTGTTTCGTGGGTGATGTTGCAGAAGAGGAGTTGACAGCAGCTAGCAGCTCCTCTTCCTCTTCATTGTCTTCGTTCTTGCCATCTTTTTCCTCGGTGCTTGCAAACAAGTCCACATCTTCAACTGTTTCCTGCTGTTTATCTGTCTCTCCTGTGGAGTCTTCTTCCTTTATACATACATCAAAATAAACTGCTATTAGTTGCTTTTTGATACATAATATTTTCTTAATTCAGAATCCTCTTCATGCCGACAAATGTAGTTAATTGCAACTCCAAAGAACACCTTGCAAACTTAAAATAAGTATGAGTAAGAAAAAGTTACAAAAGTGAAGCGTAATAATTCCGATTAGTACTTAGATAAGTGCTAGTGCATTATCACATCTTTGCAAAGTTAGCGCATTATCACATCTTTGCAAAGTTAGAGTATTATCACATCTTTGCAAAGTTAGGGTATTATCACATCTTTGCAAAGTTAGGGTATTATCACATATTTGCAAAGTTAGCGCATTATCACATCTTTGCAAAGTTAGGGTATTATCACATCTTTGCAAAGTTAGGGTATTATCACATCTTTGCAAAGTTAGGGTATTATCACATCTTTGCAAAGTTAGAGTATTATCACATCTTTGCAAAGTTAGGGTATTATCACATCTTTGCAAAGTTAGGGTATTATCACATCTTTGCAAAGTTAGCACATTATCACATCTTTGCACAGTTAGCGCATTATTACATCTTTGCACAGTTAGGGCATTATCACATCTTTGCAAAGTTAGGGTATTATCACATCTTTGCAAAGTTAGGGTATTATCACATCTTTGCAAAGTTAGCACATTATCACATCTTTGCAAAGTTAGCGCATTATTACATCTTTGCAAAGTTAGCACATTATCACATCTTTGCACAGTTAGCGCATTATCACATCTTTGCAAAGTTAGGGTATTATCACATCTTTGCAAAGTTAGGGTATTATCACATCTTTGCAAAGTTAGGGTATTATCACATCTTTGCAAAGTTAGGGTATTATCATGTTGCAAAGTTAGAGTATTATCACATCTTTGCAAAGTTAGAGTATTATCACATTTTTGCAAAGTTAGGGTATTATTACATCTTTGCAAAGTTAGGGTATTATCACATCTTTGCAAAGTTAGAGTATTATCACATCTTTGCAAAGTTAGGGTATTATCACATCTTTGCAAAGTTAGGGTATTATCACATCTTTGCAAAGTTAGAGTATTATAGATCACATCTTTGCAAAGTTAGGGTATTATTACATCTTTGTAAAGTTAGAGTATTATCACATCTTTGCAAAGTTAGAGTATTATCACATCTTTGCAAAGTTAGGGTATTATTACATCTTTGTAAAGTTAGAGTATTATCACATCTTTGCAAAGTTAGGGTATTATCACATCTTTGCAAAGTTAGAGTATTATCACATCTTTGCAAAGTTAGCGCATTATCACATCTTTGTAAAGTTAGGGTATTATCACATCTTTGCAAAGTTAGGGTATTATCACATCTTTGCAAAGTTAGGGTATTATCACATCTTTGCAAAGTTAGGGTATTATCACATCTTTGCAAAGTTAGAGTATTATCACATCTTTGCAAAGTTAGGGTATTATCACATCTTTGCAAAGTTAGGGTATTATCACATCTTTGCAAAGTTAGCACATTATCACATCTTTGCACAGTTAGGGTATTATTACATCTTTGTAAAGTTAGAGTATTATCACATCTTTGCAAAGTTAGAGTATTATCACATCTTTGCAAAGTTAGGGTATTATTACATCTTTGTAAAGTTAGAGTATTATCACATCTTTGCAAAGTTAGGGTATTATCACATCTTTGCAAAGTTAGAGTATTATCACATCTTTGCAAAGTTAGCGCATTATCACATCTTTGTAAAGTTAGGGTATTATCACATCTTTGCAAAGTTAGGGTATTATTACATCTTTGTAAAGTTAGAGTATTATCACATCTTTGCAAAGTTAGAGTATTATCACATCTTTGCAAAGTTAGGGTATTATTACATCTTTGTAAAGTTAGAGTATTATCACATCTTTGCAAAGTTAGAGTATTATCACATCTTTGTAAAGTTAGGGTATTATTACATCTTTGTAAAGTTAGAGTATTATCACATCTTTGCAAAGTTAGGGTATTATTACATCTTTGTAAAGTTAGAGTATTATCACATCTTTGCAAAGTTAGAGTATTATCACATCTTTGTAAAGTTAGGGTATTATCACATCTTTGCAAAGTTAGGGTATTATCACATCTTTGTAAAGTTAGGGTATTATCACATCTTTGCAAAGTTAGGGTATTATCACATCTTTGCAAAGTTAGCGCATTATCACATCTTTGTAAAGTTAGGGCATTATCACATCTTTGCAAAGTTAGCGCATCATCACATCACAAGTTTCCGTGACGTTGCTTCTTCTAACACTCCCTGATCTCCAAAAGCTTAAATTCCAATCGCTTACAATGTTTAGTCTCGCACTCAAGTCCCATTTGCTAACAAAATGATGACAGCAATCTCTCCTCTAGTCTCCTTCGCAGCCACTTTTTGGGATGTCACACAATGTTCCCCCAAAGGGGGAGCGTTGCATGACATTCAAAAAACGGCTGCGAAGGAGACTATCTCGCCTCATATTGCATAAGGATTCCCAACCAAAGTAGACAGTCAGACTAGCCACGAACAATGTAATCTGAATTATCACAAGCAACTGTCAACTTTTATTGTCAATTATCTCATGAATTTGTGCGGTGGGGAATCCTTATGCAATAAAAGGCGAGATTGCTGTTGTCATTTTGTTAGTGAACAGGACTTTGAGCGTGATGCTCAACGAGTTTGGAAAGCAGAAAGGTCCCTGAAGAGTCCCTTGGCAAGGACAAAACAACAAGCGCTGCATCAGTTAGCCACAAACAATGTAATCTGAATTATCACAAGCAACTGTCAACTTTTATTTACAATGTTTGGCAATGTTTGTTGCTCAACAAATGTTGAACCGTGTACCATTGGCTTAAGTGAATCAATAGCAGTGCACTGAGTTAAGCCATCAGTTATTTTGGACTGGTTTGCAGTGGCACACCCTTGTAGCCTACCTTATTAGATTTGGTTTCCTCAAGACGGTTGATGTCCTTATGTCCTCTTTTTGCTCCAAGAAACTCAAGAACTATTGAACTGCAGGCAAGTTTAGGAGTCTTTGCTATTTTTTGAAGCACTTCCTCCATGTAATGACGGCGTTCACTGATGACAGCATCATTGACTAAGAATGGTTTCTTTGGAGGTGGATCAAACACAACACTGGGAAACTTCTGTGACAGTTTAAGACATAACTCTTCAAACAGCTCATATTTCTGTGGGATCTATAATCATGTAATGAAAAAATACAAAATTATTTTACAAAGCAAACATTTTATGATGCTTGTAATCCACATGTTCATGTATGCATGTACGATGCACATCAATCCCTGATGTAAGATCTCTGCTGTAGGATCTATGATGAGAATTCTCTGGTGTGAAGTCTATGGGAACTGTTAGTGATGGACAAAGGAGACTCACTGGAAAGGGCGGTTGTCCCCTTCATACAGTACTTTGGCCAAAACAATTGTCTCGGAGGACAGACCCCTTCAAAATTTTTGAAAAATAAATACTGGACCTCGATTAAACACTGGGACCCTGATTAAACATCAGGGACATTCATTTAAACCTCGACGTGACAGATCTGGCATTTATTTAATTTAACTGGCATTTATTTGGGGTCTGGCATTTAATCGAGTATGCAAATACTCAAGAAAGGTTCCATGGCTGAAATAAATCATCAACTCCAAAATTTTGCAGAAATTCCTTTGAGGATGGCCATTAAACAAAAGGTGGACTTGAGCCTGCAATCCAATAATAATTACATGGTCAGTGGTCAACTTAAAAAATCATGTGACCTCCACACCTGAGCCTGTAATATGGTCATGTGATCTGGTCAGCAAATACATGTACCTTGTTTTAACAGCTGTCAATTGACCATAACATCGATGTTATAAGTAACCAAGGCTGCATGCCTCGGTTGACCTACTTCTGGACTTTGGGCACCACTTGTGTGGCATGATGACCATGAGAAATGAAATGCATGTTACAAAACCCTGCTCAAGCTCTTTAGCCCTTCAGGCCTTCCTCAGGTTGCCAGAGCTCTGCTATTAATCATTCTTGACCCAGAGGCCACAATCCTTTTGGTCAGCACCAAGAATCTGCCAACCAATTTATTAGCATTGGCAGAGTACTCATTCTGTACTTTTCTGCCGATCAGGTTTGTCAGATTTGACAATGAGTCCATGAATTACTGACTTCTGGTTTTGGAGGCAGCCAGAGGTCACAATTCTTGGTGCTGACCAAAAGGAACATGGCCTCTGGGGACGAGAATGTGCTATTAATAAGAGATTATAGTCAGATGAGATAACAGATTAACATTTAGCACCTACCATAAACTGTACAATATCTGACTCTTTGTGTTTACTTGGTGTTTTGAAGTAGAATAGCTGTGTCACCACAATCACATGATACACAACTGATCCCCCAAATGACCCAGAAACATGCCCATGCTGCGGCACACAAATGTCGATACCTGTAGCCTTGTTTTTAAGTTCCCTGTAAAATAATATTAACAGTAAGTAATACAATAAAATGTGCTAAATACAATAAATACTTATATTACGGCTGAACTATGAGATAAAAATGGAATAAAAATCAGTAAAGACAAGTTCAAGTTAATAACAGAGAAAGAATTGTCTATTAAAGTACCATTATTATATAAACAGCAGTGAAATACCAGGTGAACTTTCACATGAAAACATATCTTCACACGTGAAGATATCACTGTCACTACATATGGTTATACAATAAATTGCGCCTTTTGCAGCAAAAGTGAAATGGTTTGAAGTTCATTGGTGTTTATATAATAAATAGAATATTACATGGTCACTTGGAGATACAAAATTTCTGTTCTCGTGTTGTAACGTACATGCATTTCACTTGTTCGGTGCACTCAATCGTATCTTCCAACACTCGAAGAGAAATTTCGTATCTCTGTGCGGCCATGTAATATACTTATATTTTGAAATTATGTGATTCATTAAGATCTTCAGAAAGTACATGATGAAGAATGCCTGCTTGCCAAAACGCAGCACCTTATTTCAATTTGGGGGTGAGATATTGGCCTTCTCATGCTTCAGTGACTCCATACAAATGCTTGTAATTTTGTCTTTGTTCTAAACGGTTTAGAACGAAGACAAAATTACATATTATTTTCTGTTGTTGTGTTATATTGAAACTTGACAACCCATATAAAATACAGGTGTATATATGATACTCGGTGTGAATAATAAGGTCAAGGTCTGTTTTGTTTACAGTATTCACGTAGATTATACATCATGTACTATGTGCCCATGATTGATAATCATGTTTTAGCTATATTATCTTTAGTTACTGTTTAAGTACACACTAAAACAACTATTCGCCTCAGCGTCAGTGGGATATTTAGTATGGGATATTTACCTGGCTGCGACCCACCACTAGCAAGTGCTGAAGTGAATGGTTGTTAATTAGAAGCATGTGATCTTGCGACATAAATACCCCTTTCAGACCCATAGGAGAGGGGGATGCGGCGGGTGTGCCTGTATCCTCCCCACAGGCTGCAGAGTTCCACTTTTTTGTTGACAAACGATTTAAAAAACAGTGAATTGATAAAAAATACATATACATGCATTATTAATAGTATAGTTCTGTTTGGATTTTCAACTTTATTTCTATTTCCTCTAAAACTGTAAAATACGTACGTAAAGTAGTCTCTGCTCCAAAAAATCCATTTTGAAGTTCAAAAGTTTGAGTAATATCCACGTTGTTAAGTTCACTTTTGGCTACCTGTTTTCATTTCATGATGCATTCAAAATGCACAAAATGCAGTCTCAGACAACCCAATTTTCAAAATTGCCCGGGGAGCAGGCCTCCCGATCCCCTAGAGGCTCACACCTCCGGCACTCGTTCAGTCTGTCTCCTAGTTGGATCACACCCTCCAGAAAAAAAACCTGCCTATGTCCCTGATTGGAATAATTCTAAAATGAGGCACAAAAGCAGGATATAACAAATCGATATTTTTGATACTTGAGAAAAAATCGATAGAAATTGATAATTTTCAATAGTAATTAACTAATTAGTATCAGAAATCGATAAAAATTGATAGCTAAAGCTGATGTGATTATCGATTTTGATCGATTTCTATCAATTTCTATCAATTTTTATTAATTTCCATCGAAATTATACAACTAGTTTCCTTGCCACATATGCCCTCTTGGATTTGACACGCTGTCAGATTACCAAATAAAGAGCTGGATATTGGCATTCCATCGCTAAATGAATTTTAGTTAACAGCTCTGGGGGAAAATCCCACGCGACTTTTGGCTGCCCGAGCAGTCAAATGTTGTCTCATTGTTCTGCATGACTAATTTTAAACACAAAAATTCTTAATGAAGTAACCATAATTATCTCCAGATGCTTATGATTGTATTTTATCTATAGTTTATTCCTGTCATTGTTCATAGTCTATTATTTGAAGCCTACAAATTGGTTTATTTTGTTCTTTTCTTTTTCTCCCTGCACAACTCGCTTCGACTAGCTTACGCTATACACGGGTTGTACATGTTCTTCTTTTAATTGTTTAATATTAATAAAGTTTATTGTTGTTGTTTATTGTTATCTAAAAATGAGAAATGGATCGAATCCAAAAATATCCTATTCGAAACATATTTCGAATTTCCTGTCTGTTTTACAAAATTCGCTACAAAAAAAAGTTTTGCATATTTAATAGAGCTGTCAAATTTTTGTCTCATTGTTCTGCATGACTAATTTTAAACACGAAAATTCTTGTTATGTGATTTTTAATGAAGGCTGTTTCTCTAAAAATAATAAATGGATCAAATCCAAAAACATCCAAGTCCAAAGATATTTCGAAGCGTAGGACAGATGCTATATCTGTTTCCTGTCTGTTTACAAATTTACCACGAGAATCCCGGTGGAAGGTTTTGCACATTTAATCACAAAAATGCCGTGGATATATTTAACTGGCACATCTGTGGTTAAAGCTCCAGCTAGCTAGCACACAAGTCTTTCAAGTTTACTTCGAAAAGTAAATGAATTAATTTTTTTGTTCAAGAGTTGCAACGCTGGACAGCGGCCGATACGATATGTTTGCCAATAACGTGACGCCAGTTGAACTGAACAGCACCCTTGAACGCAGATTTTAATTTTAAGACTGTCCCGCAACATCGTATTCTCGTCGTATTTTCCCAAATAGAAATTGTTGTTCCAGTTAATCGTTCCCGGGAGAGAAAACTAGGTTGTGTCCTCCTTATACGTAATATAGACCTTTCTTCTGCGCATGCGTAAATAGCACAGCCGGTTCTTCTATACAAAGAATACCACCACAAGGAAAGCAGAGAGGTTACTGTGCAAAGCAAATAAAAACCTTGGTGATATGTATTCATGAGTAATTAGATTTAACTTGAGTTGTAACTTATGTGCGCTGAATAGTTAATTAATTGTTCCTCTTTTTCAAGTTTGTACTATTAAAATTGATAATCTGATCACAAATCGTGTGATTATCGATATTTATCAATTATTTTATTAAACTAATCGATTGATTGGGGGGCTTTTCAATGATCGATTTTGATCGATTTGTAAAAGTCCCATTAGGTACCATTTCATTTTAATAAAACAGTTCCTAATCCCAAAGTACCATCTCTGTTCAAATTCCCCTTCTCTTAACCTTTGAACATTAAAAAATTTTCCCCAACACAGGGCGCCTGGAGATTCCATGCATAGCTGTTTCATGTTTCTTACAAGTCATATCCCTATGGGATCTGGTCAGTCCAAGGGTCGACCCCAAGGAGGGGAGAGGGCGGGGAGAGACGGTGACAATTCTGGTACAAAGGGAGACTAGACTAGATACATGCATTACTATCGTTAGTTTCCTTGTTAATATGTTGGGAACCTACCAGGGAAACTACTTACACCTGAAGTCCGGCTGATGCGTTAAATAATAGCTATAAATATTTGCATACAATTGAACAGAACGTCGTTTAAACAAAGTTTGACAAATGCGTCCTTCAACAGCTGCAGTGACAACAATGGATTTGCATCAAAGCAAAGTTTAACAGGACATTAGCTAACTCTAACACTGTGAATACCATTGATAAACTTACCGATTAGTTAATGTCACAGCTGCCATAACTTTGAGATTCTCCTCGAAAACGTCCTCAAACTACATCAGCCCTACCTCCCGCATCCCTTCAACTTTGCTGTTTCGACTTTTGAACTGTTCGACCGCGCGACAATTTACCCACTCACTTGCCTCGCCCCAGGCCTTTCTTCCGTAACGCGTCTCCTAACAAAGAAGTGTTTTTCACCCCATCTCCTGCGAGTACTATATAATTAGAAGAGGGGGGTGGTTTTCTTTCAAAACTGTTTTTATTTGGTCAGAGGGGGTACGTTTCTAAAGAAACTGTGGTGCAGAGCTAATCCGACGAAGGGCTAACGCTCGAAACGTCAGCTCTCGAATCTTCTAACGGTGGCCAATTCACATTATCAACCCAGTTGATAAAACCAAATTATATTTATTTGGTCAGGTCTTGGCTTACAAATCCCAGAAGCTCGGCCTATATATGGTTACAAAAAGTGAAAGTAAATAGCTTATTTGGATTAACAGACCAACGAAAACACATTGAAAATTCAAGAGGGTAGATGGTAAATATTGACCAATGGCGTCATTTTTTAGTCACCTCATTCCGTCTCACCCTTCAATTGTCCAGCCATGATGATGCTGCTGGTATGCATGGAAGATTAAATTGCTTGAGGTGCATCATATCCCGGCATGTAAAAGACAGCTACCCTCTCACCTCACTCAACCAACCCAGTCCTTCTTTGTGATCGACTGAACGGGAACATTCCACACTGACCTAGCTCACTAAGAGTTCCCCACAGCTCTGCTTATCTTGGAGGTCATGAGCTCAAATCCCGTTAGGACTGAGATTTTATTTTTGTCCCAAGCTATGGCTTTAAATAGTGTGCAGAATTATATACCACCTGTGAACAATCTAGTCAGGCTAGAGATTGCTAAAGAACAATAGCACGCTGAAGTTTTTAGATATTTTAATTTGTATCAGAACTTTTCATCCATAAAACGTAATTATATATAAATTATTTAGTAAGACTCTTTCCCGGCTCCATTTAATTACTCTAGAAATTACTATCACACTAAAGTATATTTACCTTATTACTCTGGAATGGAATGTGTATAGCATTCAAGAAAACGAACATGTACTAACAAATTAGATTTTTATTTGCGCCAACTGTCACGAAATAGAAATCGAGAGCAATTGTTTTAGTATAAAGCTACTAGGCGTTCAAAACTTTACTTTCAAAGATGGCAAATCTTCACAAACGCGAATAAGCGGCCGCCATTTTGTTGGCAACCGCTACTCGCGTTCTATTTAACAATTAGATTATAAGCTCGAGATTTCTACGAGGTGATAGTTGATGAGGCCGAAGGCCGCCATTTTGATGACAACCGCTACTCGCGTTCTATTTAACAATTAGATTATGAGCTCGAGATTTCTATGAGGTGATATGAATAATCTAATTGTTTTAGTAAAAATCATAATAAACGAATCGTGTGTCGGTGAAAAAGTTCTAAATCTTCCTCAGTGCGAAACTTCGCTAAAGCGCGAAGACGTCGCCATTTTGAAGAGGACCTTCAACAACTGAACTCTAATGGCTGATAGTGTGCAGTAGCTAAGCCAATTAGATTGCGGCATTTACATTATTATACTAGTAGGTTTTTACTAACACAGAATAGATAATGAGTAGCGCAGCCAATCAGAGAACAGTATTCGTAATAGAACGCTAGTACATTTATACCATTTCTACTATATTGAACTACGGGGCCCGGCCTTTTTGTGGAAAAGCCGCTATCAATGAACGGCGAGGCCCGCGGTCGTTTCATTAAAAAAAAGAAACCGTGAAACGAAAGCGTGAAACGATCGCGGCTTCGCCGCAGAAAAAGAAAACCCTCCGGCACCCAGGGAAAGATAACGCTATCCATCGTATCAATTAAAATCCAGTAGATAAGTGATGACACGAAAAACTACACTATCCACTGGATGGCGATTTATCTGGGCCAACTTATTCAAAGGGTGTATAACGCTATAGGGGTGCAATTTATTCTGTAGATAGCGTGATCCACCCTTTGGACAACCGAGGCTTTGGAAAGAAAGATTCATCTACAATGTTCTGGGTATACAGATTGTGTCAAGTATTGCTATCTTGTTGTACAAATGAAATTGTGAAGATGGCTACGTAAAGGACAGCACCGACCCCGCCGGCAGACTAACAATTTTGTCCTTTTAGCTGCCTTGGCTTCAAAGCTCTCACCAAGTAAAGCTCCTTTTTTGGTAAAACCTTCTAAAGAATTTAGATAACCTTCTTCTAATTAAAACACAAAATACACGGAAAGTCAGAATTGTTGAGACAAATTCCGCGTCAACAGGTTTATAACTAAAATCAAAATTACACTTCTGCTAGAGACCTAATCTCGTACCCAGATGTTTACTCACTTCGATGTTTGAGAAGATCTGGGTTCTACATGAGACCTACAGAGTTAAAGGGGCACAGTCACCGTGAACAAAGTCAACCTTGGCAGTGTATAAAATTGCCTTCAAATCAAAGGAAACCTTGATATATTAGTTTACTAAGGTAGAAAAACACCAAACATGCACCAATAAACTAAGAAGAATCAAGGATGGCTTTGAATGAGGAAGATTGAGAAGGATTGCAATTGACAAATTTGAAAAATTTAGGCCAAACTCTTCAAACTATGTCATCCCTGACCGAGCTCCTTTAAGTCCGACTTCAAACGCGATTTGAGAGCAAATTCGCATTATGTACTAAGAAAAAATACATTCACAGAAAGCTGTTGTAGCATAACCGACGTGGTTGTTGTAGCCCAAGGCAAAATATATCTTTTTGTGATTAAAAAAGTACGAGCTTACCTTATTTTTCCAGATGTTATTTTCTAGTTTTCAAAACTAAAAGCCATCAAATCTTATTACTGTATACATTGTCTTTATTTCGTTCGTGAAAATTCCTAATTGATACCAAACTACTACAAAATATTGTTCTATTTTAAGACAGCAATGGCAACAATTCACGGTTACCTTGTCATTTACAAATAATTTTTTTCTAGTCTATCTATATTAGTGTATCTACTTTTTCAGCAAAAAACTGTCTTCAAAGACGTTCGCGCTAATTGTTTGTGCGCATCGTTACTGCGCATGGAATTCGTCACGCCACGTCATCCATCGAGCGCGCGCGCAGAGGAAAAACAAAGGGCCAGAAGCCGTTTCGTAGCTTTGCTGGTAGTTTACTCTCTTAAATGGTCGGTGACCCCTACTTTTTTTTCCATGATGTGATTTTATTTACAATTCTCGGCAGATTGTCAAAAAATGAACAAAAATTCAATGTGGGAAGTTTACAAATTTTGAAGTTTTCTGCCCACGGGACATCGAATCCTGACTTCATGCGGGTGTTAGGCGAGTGGAAATGTTGTCGATAAATGTGATTTTTTCTTTAAGGAACCACACCAATTGAATAAATTCACTTTATGGGTCCATTTAAACAACATTTGACAGAGATACGTTCATTTCAAAGATTATTTGCAATATTTTGTAGCCGTATCCGCTAACGAAGCGCGAGTTTTCAGATTTGGGGCGTTCTTCTGGGCATGTTATCTCCAAAACGAAGTCGGTGACCCCCAATTTTTTTTTGCATTTCTGACATCAGTTACTCATTATCTTACAGTGGTGAGAGTTTCAGAAAAAATAAATGGTAGAAAATTTTTGCGCGAACGTCCTTAAGATATGGCCAAACGGCGCACGAAGGTCGACGATAGTTTAATCTCCCCAACTATCATCAAACGGGGACTGAACTATCATCGACTATCATGAAGAATTTGAACAAATGCAAAGAGAAAGATAATTGATGGTAGTGTATAACTGTTGGTGGTCAAACGGGAGCGCGCGTCTCAACTATCATCTACTATAGTGTACTGCTTGACCTGGACTTTACAATGAACCATGTTTTCCGTATTGCAATGTAACGCAATAAATGCGAAATGAATACAGAAAGTTAGCAAATGCCGCAATTTTTGGACCCTTCCCTTCCCCAAAGAAAACAAAGTTTGTCTTCCAATTGCGCTGCATCAGTTACAAGTCACATTGCGTGACCTTACACAGCCTGTCAACACAGTCCAAACATGTCAACAGCTGAATTTCTTTCTTTCCCATCTGGGAGTAAACGTTACAAGCAAATTGTTTTTTGTCGCTTAATTCTCTCCTTATGTGGCATCGTTCCTCTTCTTCAGTCCTAATTTATTTACAAAACCATCACAGTGCTAGCAGATCCAAATTCTAACTCGCAAACCGCCCAAAATGAGGGACTTCAAACCCTATAGATTGAAATGCGTTTACTACCAGCCAGCATCTTTGCTACTTGTCGTTTTCACGATCCCTGCTTTTCCCTCTTTTCTTGTTCTTCTAGCCATTTTCGTCTCTCCTCAAGTACTTTAGCTTGAAGTTCGGCGTACTCTCTGAAATTGCAAAACAGTGTATGGCCAACGGATCAACTAAACAACAACTGACGAGAAAACTCGCACAGTTGAAATAAACTTGCGAAACAGGAAACAATGATAATAATAATATTAATAGTAGTAATAATAATAATAATAATAATAATAATAGTAATAATAATAATAATAATAATAATAATAATAATAATAATAATGATAATAATAATGATAATAATAATATTAATAGTAATAATAATAATAATAATAACAATAATAATAATAATAATCCTTATATAGGAAGCTCCGGTCACATTTCGTAGTTTTGAGGGAGGTCCTCATTAACTGGAGCAAAATAGAGTAAAAATTTGAACAAATGACAATAAAAACCCAGGAAAAATTAACTATATTAAAAACTTGCTAAACTAAGTACTAATTTGCACGAAAATCATCAGGAGAGGAGGTTTTCCAGTTGAGGCGGTTAAGCACAGGAGTTACAGCGTTTCAAATAAATCGCATCCATAAGCGTACGAACCGGACGCTGCCGGGGTTGGGGGGGGGGGGGTTGCAGCCCACCCCACCCCCCAGTTTCGAAAACTGTCGACATTTTTTGTGCAAAACGCACAGGATTCGGGCAACAGTTGGAAGAAAACTAACTGGTTGTACACACATTAGAGGATTGTGAATTTTTTTCGGGCAGGGAGGCCAAAGGCCCCCCAATTCCGCACGACTATGATCGCATGATGATCTGTTTTGTTCTGCTTGTTTGTTTGTTTGTTTGGCGCAGAAACATTGACATTGGTTTTATAAAACTTAAATGTTACGAGCTTCTCGGATTCGTGCAGTTTTACAGACAAACTAGTAATGCTGATTTTATAAATATCTAAACCTAAATATCTAAAATCTGTCTGAAGCTTGTCCTTTTTGACCAACCAACAGCTCTTTCTGTGAATTTTTCCTCAGTATTTCTTTTGTGTTGTTTTCTCCAAATCCAATACTGTCTAAGTAACGTGACAAGCTGTATGTAGCAGAATCACCTAAAACTACGTGACAGCATTTCCAAGAAAAGCTGTCACAGACTTTAGAGGCTAGCCATGCCCAGTCAGTTTGTAGTACCAGAGCTCGAGGCTACCGTTTTAACTAACTAACATCGTGGCTATTTATGTCAGATTTTAGAAGCCAAAAGCAGTTTTTTCACGCTAGCAAGACTAGAGGATTAAGTATTCTGAGGTTTTGTTTTTCACTAGCCAAAGCCGGTGACTGGTAAGTCTGCTGTCGGGCCTAGTGGCCCATCAGGCCGGAGCTTATCCCCGGTTTCCGAAGCATGAAGCGACAGAGAGTATTTCTACTCCCCCCTGGATGGGATGCTAGTCCATCGCAGGGTACCCCCCAGCAGTAAATTCGCCGGTACCCATTTGTACACCTGGGTGAAGAGAGGCACTGTGAGAGTAAAGTGTCTTGCCCAAGAACACAACGCCGTGCCCCGGCCAGGACTCGAACCCGGACCGTCCGATCCAGAGTCCAGCGCACTAACCATTAGGCCTGACTAGTAGCATGTTAAACCTGGTAGCCAAGTCTCGGGTTAGTCGGCTGCCATTAGTCTCAATCTCTGTTGTACGCCACAGAATCACCTAAAATGGCATAGCCCTATTGTTTGAGTTACCTCCTTAGTGATATAGCTTTGCTCTTTAGGTCCGTGTTAATTTCTTGTATTCTGCGCACTTCTTCCCATAAAATATCTTCATTCTTGTTGGATTCCCTCCATTTGAGAAATAAGCCCGGCCACAACACCTGCAAGAATTACAGCGTGAGCAAACTCCCAGTTTTACAACGAATAATGTCAAGCGTGTGGGTGACGTAGTGGCCTGATGATTTCAATTCATTGACTGGTCAGGTGACGTTTTCGGTATTTTTACACGGCTGAAAACACCTTTTATAGATATAAACGGAAAGGGACCGAATTACAAGGACAAAAAAGAACGAAATTCCGAACGAGGACCCATCAGGAGTTTCGGTCAGACAGGAATTCCCCAACGTTGTTTTACAAACCAATTAGTCATTTTCTAAACGAGCAAGGGACTGGGAAAACCAACTGAATCGAAAAATTAAGCCCGTCACTGGAAAGAGCATTCAAACATTAACAGGTTTGCCCAATTTGAGTGTTATTGGATTAAACGCAAATCGTACGAAAACCGTATTTAAATTAAGAGAGTCTATCATGTTACAGATGGAGCGCTGTAGCTCCCTTGGGATTTAGATATTTCTAGCGGATACAGAGGGAGGAAAGTACGAAAATAACAATATCATTGGCAATGCAGCAAACTGATTGGATGATTCTAGTTACTGGCCCTCTAGATCTCACTACCTGGGTGATGTAATAAGTGGATTAATTAGCTTAACTTGATCAAGGAACAACAGCAATACGAATAGAGGGGGTAAGTTTCAAAAGAAACTGTGATCGTGAGTGATTATTTATATTAATATAATTTGGTTTTATCAACTGGGTTGATAATGTGAATTGGCCATCGTAAAGAGATTCGTGAGCTGACGTTTCGAGCGTTAGCCCTTCGTCGGAGCGAATCGATTCGAAACGTCAGCTCTTGAATCTCTTTACGGTGCCAATTCACATCATCAACCCAGTTGATAAAACCAAATTATAACAGCAATACGACTCTGGCAAACTTACAAGACTTTGAGACGCTACAGATGGCCACAGAACAGAGCTGTTCGGTTCATACATAGGATTTAACAGCGGCTTTAGAACATCTGGCTGGTTAAGATATGACCTGCGAACAGGAAAAAACCATGAGGTTATAACTCTGCCCGCCATCATGCAATTAGAAGGAAATTGTTAGCCTAGCGGGGGGGGGGGGGGAGGGGGGCGAACTCTCCTGCTTCACCATAGATGTGAACTCAGACTCAGGAACAAGCGCAGGTAACGACGAAATACAGAACTGAGTCCACAGTGTACATGTACGCAACACGAGGTTTTTGCCCGTGCGATTACTTTTGGTGTATTCGCGAACGCTCGCGCTAGTGTTTGATTGGATAAAATAAGTCGGAAACTTGTCGAATGCTTCAACGAAAATTTCTTAAACTGGCACTCGTTTCCTGGGGTGAGATTTTGACATGAAAGACAATTTTTAATTGTTCAAAAAAATGCCCTTCTTGTGCGCTCAAAGAGAGCGCTTTTCAATTGAGTGTCGAAAAACCAAAACCAAAGTAATTTATTTGGCCAATCACAAAGCTAAGGACGGAGACAATCCAGTCAACCAATCAAAACCCGAAGTAATTACACACAGCTGACAAAAAACGTGCTCGTGTGAGTCACGATTGGTTTTGGTTTTACTTCTGATTGGTTGAAAAAGTGGCGCGAGATTTTTAAACGAATCACTGAGCATTGTAATGCAAAACCAAAGCAATTTTCTAATTACTTTCGGCACTCAATTAAAGACCGCTCTATATGACTCTCATAACTATTGGTTATCCCTCCTTTTAATGTCACCACAGTCCTAGTCAATGATTGTTTTCATTCTTAGCATATTTTGCCTAACGGAAGGTATTTACCTTTCAGCAAGGGAAAAGTACTATATAGGAAGCCTAACATCAGTGAAAACGAACTAGAAAATATGCTTCCTAAAGACACAGCCATACACAACTCACCACAAAGAAATCGTTTTGGATTTCAGCTTTGCTGCTCGCCTCTCACCCTCGTTATTGCACAGAAACGTTCCTGTAACGGCAACATAACGCTGTCAAAGGCAGCACGGTTTAAGGGGATATAACTTTGAACGTTAGGTTTGTCCTATTTCTTTAAATTTTTCTTTCTGGGTTTTAAGGCCGGTTCTCACTAGCGCATAAGCATAAGCACAACATAAGCATAAGCAAGTGAGAACACCAGTGACATAAGCATAAGGGCATACGCACGCGCAGGACACATTTTTTGACGCAATCCTCGACACCAGGTCTCCTCGATGTTTAAAAACAAGATGGCTGACGATAATGAGATAATGAGCTGTCATAGCGTCCGCCATTTTGCTATTGATACTTTCCGCAAAAGTCTGGGTCAAAGTGACATGTGATTGGTTGAACGGCTTGAGCTTATGCTTATGTTGGTCCCGTTCTCACTTGTGAAAACTGTGACATAAGTTAACAACTGCATCGCTAAGTGCAGGTTGGGTACCTGGGGTATCCAGGGGCTTCCACTGTTGGCAGCCAGCCCCTAGCCGGAGTACCGCTCCCATGGCTGGCAAATGCCCGAAACCCAGCCATGAGCCACCACGCCAGGCATCCAGGCACCTGCCACACTGCTAAGCAGTGGAGATAAGAAAGGGAGGGAGGGAAGAAGACAGCTGAAATGCCCAACACAAGATGGCCGACGAAGCTGCACGATGAACGCTGCTGTATGACTAAATGAACCATGTGAGCCGCGAGCCCAGGATGTAGACCGCTGACTGCTAACCGCTGACCGCTACCGCTCTTTGTTGTTAACTTTGTTAAGATATGCATTTAAACCACATCATAAGCATAAGCACAAGCCGACACAAGAAAAACAAACACGTTATGTTAGCCAATATGCTTATGTTTATGCGCTAGTGAGAACCAGCCTTGATGAATTCTAAATTTTTTACGATGTATATAGGTTTGGCGTGTAATGGAAGTCCTAAGATTTCACTTCATGGCGTATGACAATGTCTCTGTATTTCTTTTGTTAATATACAGAATTAGGCAAGCCTTAAACCGAAGTTCCACATTTATTCTTAGTTCGCGATGATTTGTGACAAAATACTTTCGCAAAAAAATCATGAATGTCCAATATCAAAGATAAGGTAAGATCGACCTATTTTGTAGTATGGCCACCATGAGCGACGTCGTTGTCGGTCTTACGATCCCGCGAGCCATTCGAAATAGTTTGCAGCTCTCTAGAACCTCTAATTTCATTGGATCTTAATAGCACACAGCTCTATTGTTTTAGGGCTAGGATCCATTGATACTGTTGTTTGTTTATCTTTTTTTTTCAGCCAATACTGTGGGACCTTGTAAAGAGCTGCGTAGCGCTAGATAAATGAGTTCCGCTAGATAAATGAGTATGGTGCCTTTCGGGCCGCCGGAGCTCCACTATTATAATTATTGTATTTCTATCTCAACATATATCCCATTTTACACTTGCTGGATTTAACGACAACATTTATTAAGGTTGAAGTCATACAAATTCTAAGAAAAGAGGAAGTTAACTGCAGCCTCAGAAATTCGAATCACATCTCAATAACTGTAAAGAGCCTAATAGACATTACGCTATGTTGTACGCTTGCCAACCCCCTAGTCACACTTCGCCCCAGTTTTACAACACATTTATCCTGCTGGCGTTTTTTGCTTCTCGAAAGTCAAATGCAAAACAAAATCCAATGAATGCGCGCGCATGTTATTGTACTTACCGAATTGCGAGTAATATGCATGCTCAAACAGTGTAATAAGGAAGCGGTCATTGAACTCAAAAGAGCACGGGAACTGCTGGTAAATCTATCAATGCAACAACAATAAATAACATTAACCAAAAAATTGTGTATGTGTGCAGTTCACGCTGAGACATTATGTGCCATAACAAGTGTGGCTTTTGGTTTAATGCTCTTTTGACCACAACTTTCTTGAACACTGCGAAATCTTTTGGTTGTTATATTTAAAATTGGGCTCAAGGATTGTAATCAGTCCTTCAGTCACAACTTCTACCATTGCGTCTATCCTTGAAGCGTGATGAATTTAGCGCACGTATTTTAAAAACATTTAAGCTTTTTAATGTCAGTGCCACTTTCGACCAATGAAACAATTAGTAATTCACAGTCTTGCTCCAAAGCGACTCCAGGACGGTAACTTCTTTCAAACTTGTTAACTTTTCCTGTCTCCAGTGTAATGATATTTTCTGAGAAGACTTTCAGTGCGCAAACAAATCTTGAAAACGCCGATAGACCGTGAAGAAACCATGATCACCAAACACGTTGGACATTTCAATTACAGCCTGTCCGCAAACGTTTTTTTAATAACCGCTTTTAGGGTAGTTTTTGGTTTTCTCCCAAGAACTATAAGCTAAGATGGCAGAATTATTATAATTTGGTTTTATCAACTGGGTTGATAATGTCAATTGGCCACCATAAAGAGATTCAAGAGCTGACGTTTCGAGCGTTAGCCCTTCGTCGGAGCGAATGGATTCGCTCCGACGAAGGGCTAACGCTCGAAACGTCAGCTCTTGAATCTCTTTATGGTGGCCAATTGACATTATCAACCCAGTTGATAAAACCAAATTATATTGTTATACTTCCCACCGACGCAGCACCACAGTTTCTTTAGAAACTTACCCCCTCTACCCAGAATTATTATAATTTTGTATTGTAAATAGCAGAAAATAGTTTCCCTTGTTTCTTGGTACACGCGCATTATCATACCCAATGTTCTTACATGAAGCGACATATTTTGTTACGCCTCTGAATTCTTTTTAAATCATTGTTTTAGTTTTATGATTGTACGGAACCGTTCAAGGTTGCAAACGTTTCGTTGGTCAAACGTGCACAACACGGAAAACCAGACAAAACCACTAATGTTTTAAAAGACTTAAACTGTATATGAAATAATTCATATATGAACTGCAGATGTAGATGAGAGTGAGAAATGATCATTGCAGTGAATTCCAATTTAAGCAATTGGAATAAGGAAGCCAGAAAAAATCCAGGGCTTCAATGGGATTTGAACCCGTGATCTATGCGATACTGGTGCGATGCTCTACCAACTGAGCTATGAAGCCACACATTGGGAGCGAGGTCAATTTATTGAGAGTTCATATTTTCCAGTGAGGAGTAAATGACTTAAAATATATTCCAATTGATTAAATTGGAATTCACTGCGATGATCATTTCTCATTCTTCATGTTTTAAAAGTATAACTATACACGTTAAATTCGTCAGGATTCAAGGAAGGAGGCAAAAGGTAGAAACACTACATCACAATCAGCATACATTAGTAGAATACGTGTAATAAAGTAGCGGTCATTGAATTCAAAAGAGCACGAGAACTGCTGGGAAATCTATCAATACAACGATAAAAAATAAGATACAACATAACCAGACAAAAGCTGCTAAAATTTTAAAAGTAATTCAAATTCTGATCACGGGATGGAGATGTAACGTTTCAACTAACCTGCCAAACACAGTCCAGGAAGAGAAGGAACACTGGCCCTTGTCCCTTGTATCTTACGGGTGACACACCCACTTTGACACAGCGCTCGGCAAATGGATGCCCACCACGCAACCACTCCCTGTCAACCAGCCCCTCAAACCTGGAATGCACAGTCAGTGAAAAATCAACTCTGTATTACACCTGTTTTGTTTTCGTTGGTCACGCAAGCTTCTTAATTGTGTGACAAACCAAACCAAAAGGACGTCTGTTTAGGCGGCTACATTAGATTTTAGAACTTGGATTCTGATCAGACATAAGACTTCTTTGTT
>OX393573.1:7226315-7248815 GCA_947652115.1 Blastomussa wellsi
CTTAAAACATTTCTTCAAAGAATCCTGCAATCAATTATTGTAACAGTGTTAAATTGCCATATTGCACATAGATCTTTTTATCAATTATTTTAACTCTACCTTGTGTGTCCAAACACTGGGCAATAAAACAAGAAGTGGACAACACACTTTGAACATAATCCAGCCAAGAACTTGACTCCAGTTTAGACAGCCATGAATTCATGCTAAGTTCTGGATCCAAACTGGCTGTAAACACATAAGAATAGAAACGCTCACTACAGACAACTATTTAAATTAAGAAATTTAAGCACCAGATGCCACGTCGTAGAGGATCCTTGAACATGACCAATCAGTAACGCATGTTATGAGCCCCAGCCCCCCTATCCCCCACCCCCCCCCCCCACACACACACACACCTCCCCCCTCACACACACACACACCACCCGCATCCCACCCAAGGCTTAGCTAGTGACATAGCATTCTGTGTTCTATTGGATATCCATGTATCTGATTGGCTCTCCCACTATTTTCTATTCACCAACAGAAAACAGTCACATGCGTATTGCTCTTTGAAGGCAAGGATTCTTTTGATTTTTTATTGTTTTTTTTTTTGGCTTAAAAGTGCATAAAATAGTTTGTTTGATTCTACTTAACAATTCGACTTCAAGCGGAAAACTGAGCAGAAAACGAGGGCAAGTAGACTAATTGTTTAAGTACTGTAGAAACCCTAAAAGCCCAAAGCTACCATTTTGTGTATTTGTAAGCCAAAATCAAGAAAAACCTTGCCTTCAAGCAGCAAGGCACATATATCTTCCATCAGTGAATAGAAAACAGCCGGAGAAGCAGTCAGATTCAAGGATTCCAATAGAACACAATTAATATTTTACAGAGTTTCTACTAATAAAACAATTAGACTACTGGCCCTCATTTTCTATGAGTGATACATGTACTTACCTTGACTGCACCTTGTTGACTATTTCTTCATACAAAATAAGGGTGAGTAGCCCAACCATTAAAATAGTAACCCTATACTGCAAACTGTATCGTCGCTGCTTGACAAAGCTTTTGATTACTTTCTTATGGATGCTGTCTTAAAACAATGGCCACTCAAAATGCAAGCAGCGAGGAAGGTCAAGGGTAAACTATCCAGTTTTATTGAAAGCCATCAGAAAGCTGGCAAAAGTGTGTGTATAGCACTGTAATAGACAAAACTCCTTTACCACCTCATGGATGGTCGCTCAAAGTCACAGAGATGCAACCTACAAACATTGAACTCCAGAAGACTGCCAACTTTTGCAGCAAGATACCTCTTCCCAGTAATCAAAATGGAGTTAAAAATTAATAGAGCTCTCCCAATTCATCTGCAAAAATGCATCAAATCTTTAAAATTTCCTCTCAAAATTGGCCAACTGAAAGCAAGAGTGAAAACATGTATTTCAAGCATTTTCTGTCCAGGAGCCTTGGTGGCCCATACTACTTTCACCCAACAGCAAGGACGTAATTTTACAGTGATCCTTTCCACTATTACAATATGTACATTACACTCCACTAAGTAGGTTTAATCCATTGCAATTTTATTAAGTGAATATACAGTACCGCTCAAAAGTAAGTTGACAGTCTCGACTCAATCCTTGAAACTCGATCCTTGCATCTCGATCCTGGATTCTCGAAGTTTTCAAGAATCAAAAATTGAGGATCAAGTTTCGAGGATCGAGAAATAACTTAGGCTTTCTCAAATATGCAAACTCAAAAGGGCTTTTGAGAAAATGATTAATTTCTCGAAGAAAGAATAATTATAGCGGCTCACACAACAAGTACAAATGTTTCATGTCAACCATCATTAAACTTGTGTAAGTCTTTTGTGGCGCGAAAATCCCTTCGACCGTTGAGTATTTCAACAAATAGTCATTTTATAACCTCATATTATAAATGTAAATAATTTGCTGATTTATATATTTTTGTTTTTTGATCATTTTTCTATTTTCAGTAGTTTGAATTTTTTTAACCTACCAAATTTTTTGCCATTACTCGTTTTCTCTTTACTCCGTTACTCATTACTTGTCACTGTGTTACTCGTTTTAGTAACACCCTTTTAATTGTCAACAAAAATGTTTGCGACAGCAAGACTTGGTTTTCTTTGTCGCAATCAAATGTAATGTTTACATTTGGAATCGTGACTAGCTCATTAACTTTCTCGAGGATCGAGAATAGAAGATCGAGACTTGAGGGACTGTCAACTTACTTTTGAGCAGTACTGTATTTTATGAAATAAAATGTCCACACTTTGTCACTAATACCTTCAGCAAGTTTTGCAATGCTGTCATTAAGTGCTGGGTATCTCTCAATGTTCTGATGAACTCTTCTCCACTGAGGGTAATGTGACTCTGGCTCCACTCCTCCACCTGAACACAAACAAAATATAAGCAGTTAAAAATGAACACGAAAACAAAAATTTGATCGTGTATTTTGGTCGTCCGGGTGGGTAGTCCTAGGAAGGACTGTTGTCGGTGACAGTGACTGATGTTTCGACAACCTGAGCGGAAGTCATCATCAGAGTCATGTGAAGAGTTGTTTGTCAGTCGAATGTTATAAGTCTGGTTCGTGAAAAATGATTGGTCAGTTTAGTCGTGATATTATTGGCTGTAAGACTCGAGTAGTTGATGTCATCGGTCGTGATTATAACATTCGACGTCAATGCAAATTAATTTTCCACTGGACAAATGCAGAAGGCTTAAAATTGAAGTTTAAGTCTCACAATAAAAGGCTTTTGATATAAGAAAAGGGAAATTTCTGTAAAGAAATCAGCTGGTATTTATCACCAGAGCACAATTTTGTGATTGTTCGAACAAGACGCCCTCAGTCTGCCAGTCTGATCAATGCGTGTTCTCCTGGTAAATTTGAAAAAATTGATCGTGGCCAAAATGCATGTGCAGGGCTCGAAAAATATTTTAATTCCACCTTGCCCATTGGGCAAGTAACCCTCAAATTTTGCTTGCCCGGGGCACTTCCCTGCTTGCCCACGTTTTCAAACTCATTAATAATTCATGAATCCAAGAATGGAAGTCAAACTACAGGCGTGTTTTAATGTAATAAACACATCTTCAATGTAGTCCTCTTAGTGCTGATCACTTTCATGTTTGCGCCGGTGAGAGCATGTATTTTCATTTGGGTGAATGAAAAATAGTTTCAGTCGAAGGAAAATGTCTTCTTTTGACAGAAACACTATTCTAAGTCATCTTCCAGGAACTCTGAAAGTATTTTGATGACTTACTTATACATTTCTTTTTAATAATATAACACTTTTCATTTCGCGTGGCGGCGCCCAACTTGCATGTTTCGCCGAAAACAGAGATTTACCTGGATTTTAGCATCAAAAATGCTGGCTTCGTTTTCGCGGTAGAAATATTCGACTTCTTAGTTTTCACGTACAGTTTCTTCTGTTTTAATTAATATATCGTTGTTGAGTTAATTGTTTTACAGAGAAACTGAAAAATGCTCGTAGAAAATTGCTAAAATTAAGAAATAAACACAGCGTTTTCGTTCCCAATGCGGCTATTTTTATCTTGGAAAGAAATTTGATCGGGGCAGATTTTGATCACGTGCTAGGCAACCACTTCTGAGCCGTGAGCGTACGCCACGCAATCAACAAAACAACACTATAAATTGTAATTTTCGTCAAGCTTCATCTAAACACTTGATTTATACCCTTGAGCCTAAAGCTTACCTTTTCTTTGCAAAATCGTTATCAAAAATTTAGTCGGCGAACGGCTTGCCTGGCTCCTTGCCCATCGGGCAAGGAAGGAGAGAAAGTTTCTTGCCCAAAGGGAAAATCTACTTGTCCCGGACGACCGGACGGGGGTTTTTTCGAGCCCTGATGTGGAAATGTATTTCTGCAGTTTCCAAAGCTGTCAACAAGCATAAGAGCAAAAAAAAAAACACGAAAGCCACACGTGATATGAGAATACAAGGAGGAGGAGGTTTTGGGGCAAGTGAAAACAAATCTGGGCAAGTGCATTTTGAGATTTACTCTTTTTTTTAATTATTATTACTACGTTTACTTACTAGTACATTACTGCATTACTTCATTACTACATTACTACTAACGTTACTACATTACTACGTTATTACGTTACTATGTTATTACATTATTACAATACTACATTGCTACTACAATGTTGTATTACTACATTACCAACATTAACATTACTTTATTCAGGTTACTCGCCCAAATGGTGACTACTCTCAAAATTGAGTGTCCAACCCTGATATGGGAAACCAAAGAAATGTGTTGATTTGTGACTAAAATTAAAAAGAAAGTCGACTGTATAAATAAAAATGTATAAATAACTTCAACATGAAAAATATGTCTTAATTGCTCCTTCAAAAAGATCATAATCACCATCACTACTGTATGCATTTGTTACACAAATTTTACTAAGCAGCACAAATTACTGAGAACAAATGCATGACAGTTCAGCTCACACTGTACCTTTACTCCTGCTGTTCATGGCTGCAGCTTGTGACCTTGTGTCGACGATGATGCCCTTCATATCACCTCCAAGAGTGGCATTGACTAATTTCTCATCCTCACGACTTCTTTTACTGCCTATAGAAGTTAATGGCTGCCCACATCGGAGTAGTACAACCTGTGTGTAATGTATAACATAATATCAGGGCTATAACTAATTTTTCAAGTTGGTGGGGAAAGTAGCAAAAAAACCAGCCTGGGGATTTTGTTGTTTGATATATTTTTCACTTTCCAGTGTTTTGGCAAGGGGCATGACTCGAGTGCGTGTGCAAAATACGTACGCACATACATGCCAACGACATTGTCCCAATATCAATATGGTGATAAAACAAAAGCCAGTGTCCTCACCCCATTTCTTTTTTGATAATAGCTGAGGACTGGAAACCTCCCAGACTGTCTGAACTGGGCTGATGCTTTTAACGTGTCATCAGACATTTTAACCGGAACAACAACACTGGCTGGGTAGCTGGGACACAACTAAAACATACAAAAGGAAAAAATAAAATAAAACAATTCAAAACATTTCAATGATTTTATACAAAACACTCTGGTACCTGCTGATTAGTAGTCAAGATGCAAAAACAAGTAGATGGCAGTACAAAAGAAATTAATTATTCAGATGATTTTTGGTGCATTATAAGCCATTGCGGGATTTGGCCAAGAACAGAAATGGTTGGTTTGGGGTTGTAATTAGCAGGCTCGAAAGAAGTGCCATCTAGTTGTCTTGTCCTGGAAGAGGCAGATTTACCGACTAGACCAGGAAACAAACAAGTCATCTGCTGTACATTTAGTACAAATTATGTACAATGTAAACATGTAAAGGCATGCACACACTCACCCAGGGAAGCTGGGCAAGCAGAGCAACTTGTCTGAAGAACAAGCTGAAACTCAGCACTGGTTATCAACACTATACAATGCTGTACACAAAAATCAACGTCTAATCAAAAATTTTTTAAAAAATTATATTTCAACAAATTGTCACGTTGCCCATATATAATACAGTTGAATCCCGGTAACTCGAACCCTCAGGGGAAATAGAGAAAGGTTCGAGTTATCGGGAGTTCGAGTTACCAGGAGTTGAGAACAAATGACCAGAAATAAGGAAAAACGATTCATTTACATTTTTTAAGAGTTAAGCGGCGAAGCTTGAAGAAATGGGGATGAAAAGTAAATGATCGTCAACTGGACTAACTGGCAGAATACTGGGGATCGGTTGCTTTAAAATAAATTTAATTTTTTGATCTACAGTACACTATATTTTTTCTTGTCACATCTTGAAAAACGTGGTTCGAGTTATCGAGGGTACAATTATACAGAAAGGGAAATGAAAATTGGTTCAAGTTAGCGGGAGGTTCGAGTCATCGAGATTTCGAGTTACCGAGGGTAAAATTACAGTAAAAGTACGAATGAAATCCACGGGAAATCGATGTTGGATCAAGTTAGCGAGAGGTTCGAGTTAGCGAGGGTTTGAGTTAATGGGATTCGACTGTATATATGGGCAACGTGAAAATTATTATGGTCATGTTCAAAGTGATTGCTATCCATCACATGTACTTGGCAGATATCCTGTGATATACATAATTTACGATGATTCGTCCGAAGTCTTGCAAAGTGCCTCATAACCACAGCTTTTCTAGATGTAAAATGCACTTTGTTGACAATTTGCTGAATACTAAAATAATTATCCTGTACATTCTTGCAGAATATTGCCTGATTTTAGCCAACTCAGTCTACATGTATGACCTCATTGGCTTTAAAGTATCAGGTGTTATTCCTACGAGATTTTGCAGGAAAATTGTTAGTGAGAGAAGGCAAGTTTGCTATTAAGCACTCTTGTGCTGAAATGTAGGAATTAACTTGCAGACAAAAAATCTCAGATGAGAAAAGAGAAATGGTAAGATGAAGAGATAGGTACATGTAACCAGTTGATTGAGGCAGCAAGGAAGTGGCATTTATCAATATTCTGTACATACCTCATAATTACTGTTCGCATGACTAATTCTCCAGTCCTGAGAAATAGCACAGAGTTTGGAGAATTCCATTTCCGTACTGAACAGATCCCAACCATCTTCATCAATGGCTTTTAGATGTCGGTAAAAGAAAGGATATCTCAAATGCGTATTTTCTGGGAATGGAATAATTCAGAGTGAATTAATTTTACTTGACATAACAGGTTATGTGGAATTTGAAACTTGACAGTATTAAAAAAAATTATTAAAATGAAAGTAAAGCAGACCTTGGCTTATTACATCAAGCATTTGAAGTTGCCACTGACAGCTACAGTACCGCTCAAATTGAAGTTACCACCTCTCATCTCGTTTCTCGTGAGAAAAGTTACAAGTAAACTGACTCTAGCCTGCAAAGCAGGCAGTTTTGTGGGGTGAATGCTTCGAAATAACAGAATAATTCGCCACCTCTGCCCTACCCCTCCCCCTTCTCTTTTTTCCTCTCCCCAGTGTTCGTGCGCTCAAAATGGCAGCCGCTCTTTCGTGGTCGCTACTTTTGAAACATCCCCCCACAAAAAGGCTAACTGACTCGAACTGTCACAAAGCTAAGGTTAACATCAGGCTTCAGAATTCCACTGGCATCGATTTGTTTGACAACAACAAACATGCTTGTGTGAATGGTGAATATTAAATCTTCTGAGGAAATGCTTGATATTTGCATATTGTCAAAGAGCGAAGCAGTCATTTTCTAGATCTGGAGACTTCTAGAAATGAAAACCAAGTCCTGAATGAAGTGAATATCGATAATAAAATGTTATCAAAGTTACTGGCTAAACTACCCGACTCCGCGGCTGAGGAGAAGAATGAGAATCGTGACTATTCACGTGGTGTCTTTGTTGTAAACAACTGAAAGTCCGTAATGAGACCGCCTGTGAATAGTACAATGACAAAGTGCTATTTTTAAAGCTCGAATGGCTGCCGATTATTTTCGAACAGAATTGTTTGAATGACTGGCAATCTATTTCAAACAGTTACATGTAGCTCTAGCTATTTTAATGGCTGACGATATTCTTCTAACGAATAGTTTGAGTTGTTCGAACGATTGATGTGATGTGGTGCGCACATGCACACACATCATGTCCTTGATCCGTACAATTGTTTCTGAACTGAATACAAACACCAGTATTTTGTACTTGCAACAGAAGGTGAAGCATTGGTACTTACAGTGCACTCGCGAGAAACGAGAAACTTCGAGAGAAACGAGACACCTCTCGAAAGAGACGGTGGTAACTTGCATTTGAGCGGTACTGGACTAAACTGTACAGGCAGTACAACAATCTGACAATCTGAACTACACTGTACTGGATTCGAGAGTTTAACTCTAGCCAAGGCCACTGAATCTCACACAGTACTTATTGGGTAAGCTCTAGAATTTCACCAGCCTAGCATTACTGCACAGCCAGCATAATGGAGGTAAAACCACAGACCATAAACTTAATTAAATGTCAATGATCATGTAATGCACAACAAATAACATAATAGATTAGGAAACAGTCATGGAGATGTGTCTTACCAATTGTTGAGAGTACTTCAACAGATGATGCCACATTCAGTGCCTCCTCAATATTGCTAAACTTCAGTTTCACCAAATCAAAGTTCTTACAACAAATGGTGAGCGTCCCTCGTTGACCCCTTGCTTTTTTCTCAATGTGTTCTACTGCTGAGTGCAAAATCTAAATGAAATGAAAAATACAAATAATGCATGGACACAAAAGTCAGGGTATTCAAATAATGAGATCTCCGTTTAGTTGCATTTTTTTCAGTCAAACTCAAAATACCGAGTAGGCATTGACTACTACACAGAGGAGGGTTTTTAAAATGTCCCAAGCTGCATATATTGAAAAAGTTAATGAAATTATGTGTGCAACAAATATTTTGGGTGAGAAATTGATAAATTAAATAATAGTTTAATATATAACTATTTGATCCACATGCCACAGGGTTTCCACAATAATTTAGGACAATAAACAAATTAATATATAGGATATATTCTTACTCACGTGGTCTCTTTCCTGTTTTGTTTTGTTACCGTACACTTAGTTGAAAAACACAACAGCACTGTTGTGTGATGAGTTAGTGACTTGTGCGCGAGCTGATCTAAATTATACAAATTTTCTCCAATAAATATAATAATAAGGGAGGCAACCTGAATTTAGCTTATATCTAGCGTAACTAATTGCCCCCGCAGGGTTTGGCCCAGAGGCCAAACCCGAGGAGGCATTGATAGGAGTCCGCGCGTGTGTATATTAATTTGGTTAGATTATATTTGTATACCCAGAAAAAATCTTGATCGAACAGCTAGGCGCGCACGGTACTCTCTGGGAAAAAAGCGCACTGAGTGGTGTCGGGAAGGCGTTCAACTCTTGGTCATTTGAGGTCCACCATCTTGTCTTGAAAAGGTGAGCTAAGATATTTTCACATAATTAGATATCATTGCAGTCGCTTTATTACCCAGACACAGAAATATAGTTAAGCCTGATTTTAAGGCGAGTTGTCAGACACAATCACAAAACTATATTAGATACCAGTAGCACGTGGAAAGCAGTCCATAATTTGTCAGTTTGCGCAACAGCGTTCTAGCATTTTAAATTCACAAATCTTGTTGTTGACTCCTAAAGATTACCTTTTCATAATTTCCCGTACATTTGATAGCAACTTAACTGCCGTCCTCAAGAAAACTGTATTCAGACATTACCAATAAAAGTTACAAGTTCAGTTTGAAATTGTATTTCCGAAACACTTTCTCCAACAATATATAAATAACACCTACAAAATCATAGATCTCTCAGCTAGCGGGGGCAGTTGTAGTGATAACTATAGCTAGTTTACACTTAATGGCATGTAAAGCTGTGACATTTGTTAGAAGGTAATGGCCCACAGCTGTTGCGGGAAAAATCATGAGCAAAACAACATTGAAAAGGAAGCTAAAATTCTGGGTGGAAATCATGTCTTTTCAGGAAACTGCCTGATTAGCAAATTCACAAATTATCCAGCTTTCTTTTGAGTCAATTTTGGTTTTGAAACGACAATGAAGAGAGTTCAGTGATTTCGCTCAGCGTGTTCAAATCGCTTTCTGGAAAAGTTGCCTCCCTTGTTGCTACATTATATTTATGGGACAAAATTTGCGTAATTCAGATCACCTTGTGCACAAATCACTAGCTCAGCACACGGCAATAGTGCCGTCACGTTCTTGAACTACATGTTAATGTATCAGTAATAAAAACATTACAGGAAACAGACCACATGAGTATGAATAATGTATATCCTTTATTAATTAATTTATTATCATCAACTATTGTGATCACCCTGTGAACATACATTTACTTCTGTGGGTTTTAACTTTTCGTTTAAGTAAAGTTCTCTGGGAAATTGAGTTTCCCAGGCAACATCCTGAATAAACAACAATCCTTGCCACAATAATTATTGTTAAGTAATAAAGACAAAGATTTAAGTACGTTTTTTGTCAAAAAAGATTGTCATCTTCATGAATCTGCAATGTGACAGACCATTGAAAACAAACAGCAACAGAATCCCCCACCCTCCCCCTTCCTTTTTCTCTTTTCTCATTGCACACGTCAGCATGCCATCAAAAAGGTAAAAACTGCGACATGTACATTAACAAAAGCACCGTGCCATGATCATGACTTCTAAGAAATTTTACGGTAATTTAAGGTTACTATGCACCTTCAGGGGTGTTTCGCGTCGAAGCGATGTAGCGCGCGCGGGTTACATCGCAGATATCTAAAACCCTATATCAAATTAAAGCTTATAGAGCTGGCTTTTTAAATATCCTATCCATTTTGTAATATTCTGAAATGCCGATTTTTCCGCGAAGTCTGAACGCAAGCGCGTGATTCGGCTTCTGACAGCTTCAACTCAAAGCGAATTTAATATTTTGCTTAATTGGTTTGTTTTCCGGTTTTCGGACCCCAAGACCTAAAAAACCGTGTCTGCGTTTTGTCAAATTCGTTTGCATTAAAAAGTTACAGCGCCTTTTCAAAACAGAGCAAAAATTAATCGAAGTTATCGTACAAAAATGGCTCTCAACAAAAAAGTTTTGGGAAATTAAAAATACGCAGACACGTTTTTGTTGTTTATATATTAAACTAACTTTTCTCCAAATTTGGCGGCAATTGAACAAATTGCACTTGAGTTGCAGCTTTTGAAAGTCACCCTATCTAGCGAAAAATTCAACTCGAGAAAATAGCGAAAAGACAAAACCCTCAATTCGTAAACAAACGCCGCCCCCAAACGAAAAATCGCATTTTCTCCGCCGCTAAAAAAATATTTTTTTGATTTTTTTTTTTAGATGAAAGATCACGCTTAGACCTATTGATTAGCATAAAAATCCAAATTTCGCGAAAATGGCCGGTCCCAAGGTGCATAGTAACCTTAAGCAGAATAAATGCAACGATTTTAGGCGCGGCTGTTTTATTTTACAGTGGAACTGTACTTACGATCAATTCATCCTTATGCTCCGTTCGAGAAGAAAAGATCAGGTGATGACCTGTAACGCATAACGTTCCTTCCACATATGTACGCCCCCTTCGCCTGAGAGAAACTTTGTCAATCTTCGGCGATTTGATATACTCTACAAATTCCATGGGGAAAAAAGGTTTACATTGATAAGATGAAGGAGAACGCTGCAAAAACAACACCAAGCTTGATTACATATCTTTTGTCCATCGCTTATGGGCCCCTCGCTTGTGCTGTATGACTACAAACAGCCAAGCAGCCAAGCTTTATGAGCCTTCTGCCAGCGGAGCTACTCACCGATTCAATATGGCGTCAAGAAGTGCGTTGGCTCCAAAACTTTACAAAAAGTTTTTGCAAGTTTGTGAGCAGTGGCCGGTTGACCAAAACCGTTTAGGAAGAGATCTTGGAGAGCATCTCAAAGGAAAACTTGTACCACGCATAAAAAATGCTCAAATAGACGTGAGTTCACGTTTTCCCATCTTCTTGCATGCTTATGTAACACTGAATTGAATCATTCTCATGGACTGAAAGCGATCATTTGGACGAAATATTGCCATGATTTGACAAATTTTATGTTCTGCGTTATGAATATTTTGCTTATTAAGCACACTCGGAAACTTTAGAAATACATTCTGTAAGTTATATTGCATACTTATTGGGACATTACATTTTTTAACCCACCCTATGGAAGGCAACCTCTGGCACAAGGCCTCTTGGAATAATTATTCAAAGAAGCCGACGAAATTTTGAACTTGCCACTTTAGACACTTGCCTGGGCAAGCGGGTGAGTGCTAATGTCCAACCCGATTGATATGCCAGGGGTTTTGAGGAATTTGTATGCTAAATGTGACCATTAGATGAAGCATTTGAATGCCATTTCAATGCCCAGGGTTTGGCAGGTATTAAGTTTCAATTTGATCTGCACATGATGATATCATGTCATTTTATCATGGCAAAGAACAAGGGGATGGGGCAGGTTACACTGATCATTTTTATGTTCTTTTGAGGGAGTTTTTTTTTTTGAAGTAAGTTTTCAATTAAACAAAGAAGCTCATAATACTTACATTACCTACAACTAACAGCAGAAATTACATACACTATTAAATGTAGTTAAATGATAATTTAACTTAGTTAACAATGGGGAGGAAGTTTGCTCAGGGGTTGGCATGGCGGCGTTTATTGGCCAGCCTAGCTTGCGGGGCTTGGGAGCCATGGCATTTCTTGCATTTGCAGGGTCAGCAGTATTCTGACGCATCTTAATGCGTGCGCCATAGCATGTGCTTGTAGCTTACTCAGCGTACAGGGCGATTTTGTAGCTCGTGATTTTTTTTTTTTTTTGCGTTTATTATTGTTCTTCGTAGTTTTCTTCCACTGATCTTCCAGTTGAAGTTCAGTGTGACGGGTGCTAGGGCTGGGACTGGGTTAGGCGGGTGGGGGCTCGTGGCTGGGTTGCGGGTAGGGCAGGCTTTTGGAGTGTATCTGGGTTTGGGGTCGGCAGCTCCAGTCCCGGATTCCTGGGCACCCAACCTCCATTTGCAACGAAGGAGTTACAGTGCTATGCTCCTTACCGTTGCCACTCGAGAAAGTTTTTGATTAAATTTTGACATCTTTTTGACAACTTTTTGCTAACTTCAAAGCGAGCGAGCCAACCAGAATATGAGAATGGAAATTCCCAAGGGAGTGAATGCACTTATAAGTTGACATCTCCGCCCTTGGAAATTCTCGTGTTCTGATTGAAAAAACTTTCTCGAGTGGCAACGGTAAGGCGCGTAGCACTGTAACAGAATAATTAATCATTTTTATAACCATTTGAGGGAGTTATAGAGAGGGTGGCAACTGCCAGAGTATTGTCAGTTACTAACTTAATTATATGCACTGGTTCAAAAAAAATTGCTGTCCTCTTTATTTTTTGTAACAATTTTTTAAATTCTTTTTTTTTTTCTACAGCCTAAAGAGGCTGAAAAGATGCTTGACAGTCTTATAAAGATAAGCACAAACTACTACAGAAACAAGGTACTGTGAATTACTTTAAGCAAATATGGTAATTATGTTTTTACTACCAATTTTTGCTACATACAGCTACATACATGCATTAGGAAGGTTTCTGGCCATAAGTTTTGAGAAACCAGACCTCCTACAGATATGCCTTTTGTTCAAGTTTGTTCCATTGAAGTGTGTTTCAAGTTTGAAATCACAGGGACATTTGGCAAGTCACATTTCATGACCAGATTATAAAAAAGCAACACACTGAAAAGTTATTAATAAAATAAATATTGAATTTAAAATTTCAAACAGTGCTAATTAATAAAGAATCTTAACATGCTTATTGCTAAGCCTGGCTTTTATGAAGTGCTATTAAACCTATAATATGTCTATACATGTATTTCCAGGCTTCCTGCAGTAATGTTTCCTTTATTGTGTATACGGCAGTTGAGGGTGGTCATAATTTTTTGAAAGTGCTCAAAAATAGGTGAATTTTGGCATGCAGGCATACATGACAAACACTACTCTGGAGTTCTCTTGCTTTCTTTGTGTGTCATTTTAGAGATAGATATATGTATGAACCTAGAGTTAGTAAAATGGCCTACTTCACCAAGAGTTCTCATTGCTCAGAGACCGCACAGCACATTTGCAATTTCGAGGGCTAATACAAATGAATGCTTCCAGAATTACTAAAAATACATCCCAATATACCAGATGGAGTGAATTATTTTATTTTAACATTATCTTTGGGAGCAATAAAGCAATAATTTTTTTCAATTGGGTAAATTTAATATTTTTCCCAAATAATTATTGTACACGCTCATGACAAAATAAACAATCTTTAATTTATTCACAGAGCTAAACATTTACCATCTTTGATGATTTAGTTCACAGATATATACTTTTTTATAATTTTTAGCGAATTAAATTTCAGAGTGGTAATTATTATTTGTTATAAAATTAAATAAAATTGTAAAATTCCTCTTTTCTATTTATTTGACTCTGTAGTACCCCCGCAAAAAGGAAACAGCTTTCTCTACAGATAGTTTAGAGGCATGCAAGGTTGTAGCTTCATATTATTTGTCATCAGGTAATGTATCACAGAATGTGTAACAGTTAAACTTAAAATGCCCATGGAGGATGTGAGGATATGAGAGGATATGAGAGTACAGTTACATAGCCAGTGAGACATGTAACAGTGAGTTGGCTACACGTGTAACTATCTCGTATCCAACAAGTGCAAGGGGAAGAATTGTTTAATTAACCCTTAACTCCTAATTATAAGAGTGCCGTGGAAGGCATGGTGACCTACGTATAATGGTTAGTGAATTGGATTAATTTGATTTTTTTGGCACCAAAATAATTGACTTGGAAAAATCTGCATTTTGAGAGCATAAAATTGAACCTCCCCCATATTTGTGACTTGACTGATGACTTGTGCAACTTTTGAAACTTTTTTGTGTGATACAAAATTAATGTAGTATGCAACATAACTAAAATTAACCACTACACTAAAAGCTACAAATTAAAGGAGAATGGAAGGAGAAAACCCACTTTAAAAAGTCATTCATACAAAAGCATGTGATAATATAAGTCATTATCAAATCGCGATATTTTAGGATGTGAACTTACAGGTCTTTTAATTAACCTGTTTGTAGCAGCAGAAAGCTCCGTACCAGAACAATTTGATTTTGGAAGACATGTTGAAGGCTCAGGCGCATAGCATGACATCACAGTGCACACCTCATTGGATAAACGCACGAATTTCAAGAGTTCAGAAGACAACATCTCATCAGCTCCAAAATGGTCGAATGTGTTGCAGTTGGCTCTTCAAACAGAATGCCCAGAGATTCCAAAAGAGGGATAAGTTTCCTTTGACTGCCCTTAAAAAATAGGATGCTTCTTAAGGAGTGGAGTGTTTTATTTTCGGCTTCCTCGATCTCTTTGCAGCATAAGCATTCTTTCTCTTGTTGCCTTTCCCAGTTCGCACAACACTTGCATACATTCCACGGCTTCGTAGCTCATATTGACTCATGAATATCGTGTTCCTCTGACTCCAAACTGTCTCACATCAGTTCAAAAGAATGAGGCTCGCTCTCGGCCATAGACTATGAGCAGTCCCTTTTTCTCTTAGTGCGTCGAGCACGAAGCGAAAACCTGGGAGATGCGCCTACATGGCCAGGCACGAAAAAAAAAGGACTACCAACTAAGCCACGGCGTTTGACCTTTCACGGCCGAATGATTTGTTGGTTTTAATTTCAAATCTAATTAACCATGCCCAATGATTTAATCCTTATCTTGACGTCCTGCCAATTTTCCTTGTTGCTACCCCAGGAGTTTCGAAGATGAAAACAGTTTTCGTCACAAAAAAACGTGACAAGACGAATGCAGCGAAAGGGATGCCTTCGATCAGCACAACTCCCAAAGAAAAGGGAAGAGAAGGCCGGCCTTGCAACGGTTTTTGTAATAGTTTTTACGGAGACTTCAACCGTAGGCTGCAGGTTTCAACTGAGAGTTTGTTTGAAATTCTTTAATGAGCGAGAGTCAAAAAATGTCCACTGGTGGATTTGGCAGTAGAACTCGGTTTCGCTTGCAAGAAAAGCCTGTCTGCCTCAAGTGTGTATGCCCTAAATGTGCAACAAAGATAAATGCCGCACAGCTTATGAGGTTTCTGTGATTTAGCTTTGTATTAGTAGAAGATTCAGCAAGTTTGATACAATGTTCCCGATAGTGGTGGAATGTCTGTTTCACTACATTCATCTAACTGACAGCATGTTTAAATACGGTGATCCGTCAGAGATTGAAGCATTTTCTATTCGGAAACAGGTACATGAAATACCCTTTTTTGTCATTATTTTGTGGTATGTACACTTGTATCTCAGGGACTGCCAATGTTCATCAGTCTGATGGAAAACAAAACCATTAAAAACAAAACTATTATTTACCATGTCTCCACTGTATGAGATTTGTCTACAACCACCATTAATTATTTTTGATTATTCTTATTTCAATGGAAGGAAAACCAAGTTCGGTTAGCTCAGCGACTTGTTAGACTTCGATGATGCTGTTAAGTGGTGAAATCACTGCAACCTAGCTTTGCTAGCTAGACAAGAACGTGATAAATGAGGCTTTTCCAGTTTGAAAAATAGCAAGAACTTTGTGACACATGAGAAGAGCTTTCAACGTTTGTGTTTTTTCTGGTTTCAAAGCTTTTAACCAAGGTAAGCATACAATGTCATCCATCGTAAACTGACACGCTAAGGCAGACTCGAGTGTTGACAATGTCTTGATATGTTCTTGTCAACGCTTGAAGCATTAGCCAATCGTATTTTTGCATTGCGAGGGCAACGCATAATTCAAATGCTGTGGCTTAGTCGGTAGTTCCTTTTTTCGTGCCTCGCCGCGTGGGCGCATCTACTAGGTTTCGCACCGCCATTTTGCGCTTTGCACTTGACGGACTAAGAAAAAACAGGACTGCTCGTAGTCTATCTTGGCCATAATACAAGCTTAATGCTTAAAGCTTAAAGATTCTTCACAAATATATCGACTTGAAAAATGCATGTGCACTGCGACGTCACAGCATTGTAGCCGACATTCCTTATTTGGAAGTACCCGGAAGAAAAAAGGTCAAAATGGCAGGTGTTCAATTTCAATAAATGGCCTAAGTTTTTGGCCATTTTTGTCAATTTTGGTCAGGAAAATTGCTTTTTCTTTTTGTTTTCCACAAATGTAAGTTATTTCGACCGTTTAATAACTTAATAGCTTAAAAACTTATATAGTGCATGCTTCATGACAGAATGATTGCATTTCCAGGGGTCAAGTAAATAACTGTTTCTGGTCTTCCATTCTCCTTTAAGATATAGTTTTGGGAGAACTTGTTTCATCCTTTCCTTTTTAATATTTTGACTCATTTCTTTCCACACTCTCTGAACTTTCTTTCTATTTGTTAATGTGTTTTATGAAATTCACTTATCAAAACCTTTGAAATGGTGTATCGTACATGGATATCTGGGTTAAATCACCTACAGAGTAAGCCAGTGAAAACTCTTGAGTTTCATTTTATATTGATCCAGATTTTGTATGTGTAATAGGACTACATGCTGTCAAATTTGGAAATATTGTATTAGAAAAATTTTGAGGACTGCAAAATTGGACGAGGCTGTAGGCCGAGTCTAATTCGGCAGTCCAAGGAATTTTTTGAATCCAGTTATTTCCAAATTGGACAGCATGTAGTCCTGTAACCTATTGGTTATATACAGCATCCAAAAATATATGAATATGACAAATGTTTCACCCTCCAAACTTGTTTTTCTTGACAATTCCTTGGTTGATGGAAGGTATCCAGAGTTTTCTTAAATTGGACAGTTTGAGCAAAAGCTGTCCAATTTATATTTTTTAATTATGTAGCTATATCAAAATCCATTATTGTCAACAGATGCATTTTTCATTAATTTTTGCCAACGCCAACTGTCCAAATTTAAAATAAATTGGACAGTTTATGCTGAAACTGTCCAATTTAAGAAAAATCTGGATACCTTCCATAAACCAATCAATTGTAAAAAAAAAACAAGTTTGCAAGGCGAAACGTTTGCCATGTTCATATATTTTTTGATGCTATATAATTAATAGATAACAGGACTACATGCTTGTCCAATTTGGAAATAATTGGATTCAAAAAATTCCTCAAACTGCCAAATTGGACTCAGCCTATGGCCTCGTCCAATTTCGCAGTCCTCTGAATTTTTTCTCATCCAATTATTTTCAAATTGGATGACATGTAGTTCTATTACATATACAAATTTGGGCAGTTGCAAAAAAATATTAAAAAATGTGCCTGTTGACAATAATGGATTATGTTGTAGCGATATAATTAAAAGATAATTTGTCATGTACATGATTCTTCTCTTCCATAAAGTGGATTAATAAGCAAGATGGCCACTGATACATATACATAATTTTGACATATATGTTACATACTGTCATTTAATTCTTTGCATGCAAAACTTCAAACAACGAAAAATGCCATAAATGCTCCCATCGTGGTTAGTACAGAAAGGAATTTTGTTAAATGATAGCTTTCTGTATGCCCTATGGGCTATGTCAGGTTCGCAAGGTATCCACAGCAGCCATCTTTTTCCATATGTTGGATTGTTTAATATACAATGCTTTTTGAGTGTCGCGTGAAAGTGTGTCCACAGAGATTTGTGGTGTTTGAGATTGGCTGTAATTGCATAGGATAGCTAGAATGAATAAAATTTCACAACAGGCTGCAGCCAAATTGCAATGACATGGATGCCAGGACTCTCTAGTACTACATAATTTAATTATCAGCAAAGGATTTTTAGGGTTGCATTCTTTCACACCTCTTTATAGACAAGGAAAGATTTGGTTGTGTAGCAGCTCTCATAAGCTTGTAATTCTACTAGTAGCAGTTGCTATTGTTTTAGGGGCTAGGGGCATTATTCTTGTTGTTTGTTTTATTGTTTTCACGGACGGTATTGAGCCATTCATGTGAGACCTTACGAGAGCTGCTACAGTACCCAAAGATTTGAGCGACAAAGGGAGATAATTTCTCTTTAAGGGCGGAGAACCGTAACTACAAAACGGTTGCTATAGATTACTTCTAATCATCATATCTTGGGTTCCCTTTCAATCCTAGGTTTAGTTTTTTTGCCATTCTTGTTCTATTGGAGGCTGCTTTCACTTTTAATTTGTTATTTTTGACCATATTCGTACAGCTTACATCTTTCGCAGATGAAACCAAGGCCAATGGATGAATTGCATTCAGATGCATAATGTGTAGTATGGATTTGTGGAGATTCCCATCAGTTAAAAAGCTATGACGTCATAAAATTTTTGCGACGTCATAACTTTTACAGTATTGCGAATTTCAACAAATCCATACTTCAGATTTTGCATCTGAATGCACTCTATCCAGTGGCTTTGGTTTCATTCGAGAAAGACGTAAGCTGTGAGAGTTTTAAGCATTTTTGTGTTCTGGTCACATGACTTTCCAAATATGGTCAAAGCTGTCAAAAGTGAAAGCAATAGAACCAATAGAACAAGCATGGCAAAAAACCAACCCCGGGATTGAAAGGGAACCCAAGATATGATGGTCAGAAGCCATCTATAGCAACTGTTTTGTAGTTAGGGTTCTCCCCCCTTAAGGTTCCTACTTTTTGTTTATCTTTTTGGTTTCCTTGTTTTTGCTCTCCCAACCAGATATGCAGAAGAAGACAACGGAGCAAACTTGGTGGGAGAAGTTAATTCGCAAGAATCCGCCTGCCAGATAATAAAGGGGCACATTAGCTGACCTGCTTATAATTGCAATGATGTATAGTGATGCCAAACTAGAGTATTCCATATAAATGGAGAAACTATTGTGTGTTGATGTTTTTCCTGTATCAATGTATTGGAATATGTACCAACAGCATTGATTTTGTAGACACCTTGTGGTCATCAAGAAATTTCTTGAAGCCCAAGAATAGTAGCCAGACTCAAACATGCCAGTGCCATAACCCACGAAATCTTGTGCTTGAACTGCAACAAGCAAAGTAATGAAGAAAAACCTATAACATGCATATAATTATATTTTGAACTGCAAATAGATCATAATTTTATTTTGATCAGTGGCATGCATTCTGTATTTATTTTGAACACAAGGATCTGCAAAATACCGGTAATTATTTAATAATAAATAAAACAACTTGAAAGTTCAGAAGAGCAGGTTTTTTTGGTTCTGGTATGGGTCATCATTTGATTCCAGGCCATCTTAGCATGTTTTCTATAAATACAGTGAGAAATATGAAGAGAAGACTATGAGCAGTTCTTTTTTCTTAGTCCATCAATAAAAATAACAAACTGCAGAAGCCAAAAGAGTGGAAGTGGACAAATGGCTGTTCAATTGGAAAGGTACAACTAGCTTTCATTTTGCAGGAGCAACATTTCAAAAAGTGTCAGAGACCTAAAGGGAAGTCTCTATTCATGAACAGTCAATTATTTTTGGCAGATTTGCAGTGCATGTCTCTGATCAGAGAAGTTGCATTCTATCTACCAGTAAGGTAAGTCTGCAGTCGGGCCTAGTGGCCCATCAGGCCGGAGCTTATCCCGGTTTCTGTAGCATGAAGCGGCAGAGAGAATTCCTACTCCCCCCTGGATGGGATGCTAGTCCATCGCAGGGTTACTCCCCAGCAGTAAATTCGCCAGTACGCATTTATACACCTGGGCGAAGAGAGGCACTGTGAGAGTAAAGTGTCTTGCCCAAGAACACAATGCAGTGCGCCGGCTAGAGGCTCGAACCCGGACCGTCTGATCCAGAGTCCAGCGGACTAACCATTAGGCCACTGCACCTGCCAGTACATAATATTGTGCACAATGAAACTTTTTTCTTTCACCTGTCAACTTTTGAACAACTCATCCTTGGAGACCAAGTAGCATGAAAGGAAACAAAGTATATAGGGCCAAGCAGCAACAACTTGAAAGCTTTTACCATTCCAAGTACCTCATTTCGTCCTTACCGCCCCTCAGTGTACATGCAGGTCTCCAAGGATGCTTTCTTGTTCTTTCATATCAGTATCATTGCACCCTTCCGATATCTTGTATACTCCGAAGTTCAAAACCCAACAATTGCATGTTTGCTGCAGCCAGTCGTACTATTATAATCATGACAACAGCTAGCAACCCTTAAGACACAAAAAGGCTCAACCACAGACTACTGACAGCCATGACTGTTACAACTTGTGAAAGTGAACTTCCGTTTTTTCTAATGTGTTCGACACCCTACTGGAACAAACTTTCTTGAACATGCAATTACTTGTTGTTTAGTTACATTTTACTCATATGATCAATTTTGAATTCTAGTTTACTGCAAAAATAAGAAAACTGTGAACACTGGAAATATTTATGGAATGTTGCTGTGTTACAAGGAAACAGCCAATCTGGTGTGAGAAAACTTAACTACAATTCGGTACAGTAATTACTTCGTGGTTTTGAGGTTTTTTTTGTGTCCTGAACTTTATTGTGATTGGTCACTAACGGTTTTCTTAGATTGAAAGTAATTATTGTTGCATTCCAAAAAATATAAAGGACACTATTTTGTTATCTGTAAGAAGTCGAACTCTATTGTTTTCAGTTGGCCATTTCCCAAACCTGTATTATAAATTATGTAACTAACATCTTATAAAGAACTGCCTGTTTCTCAATAAAGAAACACAGGTTTTAACTTTCGCTGTGCACCTTGCATTTGGATCACTACAGCTGTACTTTACACCTTGAATGTTCAACAAAGAAAGTTTTCATATTTAATTACTACGTATTTGCAGTTTTTTAGTGTGTATTTTCTTTCTCTTTTTTCCCTGATTATCCTGGCCCGCCTCAAATAGCATTGCTACCTGCGGAGCCAGGAGATTAAGACCTAATTCTGAAGTAATAAAAATGTTGTTGTTGTTGTTCCAAATGATAGAACAGTGCTTTAAATCTACCAGTACATTAACAATCTGAGTTTTGAAATATAGTACAAACAAATAATAGCATGCAGATAGTAGTTAAAGTGACCCAGGAACAATAGAATTAAAACCACAAACAAAGACAAAACAAGAAAAAATATATAATTAAAAAGGAAAGAGAGAAATTTATCTCGGCAAAATTCTGTTTGCCGAAACTAGGAAAGTATAACTCGGCATCATATTGAAAAGGGAAACCCTCATTAGCATTTGCTTTCTACACACTGCTACCCCAAAAATAGTTTCGTCAACAGACCTTGTTAGTTGGTAGCCATGTTTTGTTAAATTGAAATCTTAGACCACTGAGATTTAAATTTTGGCTACCAACTGACGAGGTCTGTTGACAAAACTCGTTTTGGGGTAGCGTATGTTAATGTGTGTAGAAAGTAAATGCTGAGGAGGTTTTTCCTTTTCAATATGACAAGATAAATCTATAAAATGCTTTAGTTAACTGCTGGTTTAGACCCCAGGGGGTACTCACATTACACATGACGGTGGAGGGGTGTCATATTGCAAACCCAAAAACTACTCAAGCCTGGAATTTTAGACCCAAAAAATACCTGGCATCAAAATTTCATACACAAAAAAAACAAGACTAAGATAGCTTGATAGGGATTTATTCAATCAAGCAGACTCTTCTAATGCATGATTTTGCACATTCCTGAAAGTTTGGATGAATATTTTTTTATCCACCAATCGCAACAATTATTATTAAACATTGTAGTCACCAGCGAGGTAAGAACATGGCTTGTTGGAAAATAAACTGGGTTCTGCGTGATAATGTGTTTGTCATTATTTTTGTTAAGACAATGTACAATAAAACAATTATTAGATTTGGTTGTTTATGATATCCGAAATAATCAAGGTCTTGGTTATCAGCCTTAGCCTTCGGCTTCAGCTGATAACACTTACATGTACCTCGACCTTGATTATTCCGGATTTCACAAAAATGCCGTCCAATAGTTGTTTAAAATTTTGCTCGGAAATGTGACCCAAAAAATACATGAATGAAATACGTGGCAGATCT
>OX393573.1:7253920-7266420 GCA_947652115.1 Blastomussa wellsi
GCCGATTTGAAAAATAAATTTTTGTTCTAGAGTTTTACGGCTTTCCGTGTTTCCTTGGTGAAGGGAAAGGCCGCAGACTGCCATATGTTGCTTAGAATGATTTGGGAGATTGAAGTGTCTCGCGACCGGTTTCGATGCATTTTTGTCGTCTTTCTCTACGTCACGAAGGTGTTCTCGGAATCGGTCGCCAAGTCGTCTCCCTGTTTCGCCGATGTATAACTTTTTGCAAAGAGTGCAAGTTATACAGTAGATGGCATTGGCTGAGGTACAGGTGAAATGATCAGTGATTTTGATAGATCGCTTGGGTCCCGATATTTTGTCAACGTTGTGAATGAAAGGGCATGTTTTGCATCGTGCGCGAGCGCATTTAAAAGTTCCGGGTTGATCACTAGTTTGGAATGCACTTCTGACTAAAAAGTTACCTATGTTTTTGTCGCGTTTAAATGAAATTAATGGAGGTTGCGAAAAGATTCTACCAGTGTCGGGATCATTTTGAAGTAATTTAAAGTTTTTGAGAATGATGGATTTAACTGCGTGGTTGAGAGGGTGAAATGTGAGGGTGAATGGAATTCTATCGTTGTTTTCTCTCTGTGACGTTTGTAGTGCTGACTGTCGATCAATTTGCTGGGCGCGATGATGGCCCGCTTGAACAACAGAAGCAGGATAGCCGCGTTTGTCGAAAAAATTGCACATTTCCTCTGATTTTAAGGAAAAATCAGAGTCGTCACTACAAAGACGGCGAAGTCTAAGAAACTGAGAATAAGGAATGGCATTCTTGACATGTGATGGATGTGAAGATGAATACAACAAATAGCTATGAGAATCTGTGGGTTTGTAGTGCACACTGGTGCATAAACTGTTGCCTTCGATAGAAACTTTGATATCCAGGAATGCTAAGGAGGTATCGGAAATTTCCCAGGTATATTTAAGGGCAGGATGAAACGAATTAACAGCGGTTATAAATTGATTAAGATCTTCTCTGGTAGAAGAGGTAGCGCCGATACAGTCGTCAATGTAGCGACGATAGAGTTCAGGTTTTGGGCCGTTGTATTGATTGAAAAATTGGTGTTCAATGTAGCCTACGAAAAGATTGGCGTAGCTGGGTCCCATTTTGGTACCCATGGCCACGCCATTGATTTGTTTGTAATAATTGTTTGCGAATGAAAAACAGTTGAGTGTTAACACTAACTCAGCCAGGCGGAGTAGTGTTTCCGAGCTTGGTTCCTTAACAGTGCGTAAATCAGAAAAATGTTTGAGGGCTAGAAGACCTTCGCCATTTGGGATGACGGTGTAAAGAGATGTAATATCCATAGTGAAAATAAGTTTGTCTTCGCCCAGGAAATTGAAATCGCGAAAAATTTGAAGTGCGTGTTGACTGTCTTTAACGTATGACGGTAAAGATCTGACAATAGGTGCCATAATTTTGTCTAAATAGCTGGAAATGAGTTCGGTAGGGCAACTACAGGCAGAGACGATAGGTCGACCTGGGTTGTTAGGTTTGTGAATTTTAGGTAAAAAGTAAATACACGAGGTTCTGGGAGTGGTAATGATGAGATTGGTAGCAGTAGCCGGCAATTCTTGTTTGACTATAAGGTCGTTAATAGTGCTCTTGACAATTTGTTGGTTAGTGGAGGTGAGATCTTTGTCGACTTTAGCATAAAAAGAGGTGTCAGAAAGTTGCCGCAAAGCTTCTTTTTGGTAGAGGTCGGCCCGCCAAACAACTAAAGCGCCGCCTTTGTCGGCCGCTTTGATAATTATGTCTTTGCGCTTACTAAGGTTTTTTAGCGCCGTCCTCTCTTCCGAAGAAAGGTTGGAAAATTTGGTGTTACGATTGAAATTAAGTTTGTTGATGTCGTGACGGCATTTTTTAATGAAAAAATCTAAAGAAGCAAACTGGCCCTCTGGGGGAGTCCACTTAGATTTTCGAGTCTGAAGCGTCTCGAAAGTATCTTTGTCAGAGGTGTTAGAATCATCCTCTTTGTCATGGAAAAAGGCTTTCAGTTGAACGCGGCGAAGGAATTTTTCAACATCTTGCTTAACTGAGAATTCGTCCGGTTTTTTGGATATAGGAACAAAATTCAAGCCCTTACTGAGGACGGATTTCTCTGAGTCGGAGAGCGGAAGATTTTCTGGAATGGTAACCACGGTGTTAAGGTTTTCAAGTGATGAGTCACAAGTAATTTGAGGACCTATTAATTGTTGAAGTTTTTGGGCCTTAATTTGGTGTAAATGGTTAAAAAGTTTAGAGTTTAACTCCTGAATTTTTTCGCGAATAGATTGTACTAAAATAGCTGGGCAGGTTTTGGACAGTTCAGAGCGATAATGTAGAATTTGTTTGTCGAGGTCATCGCGTTTTTGGCACATAGCTCTGATAGTAATCCTCATAATGTTACGTGAAAAAGAATTTTGAGCACACTGAATTTGGCGACGATATTGATTAGAATGGGAGAGAGAAGATGCATGAAAATTGGAGCGAAAACCCTTCGGAATAACTTTAGAATGAAGGCAACGGCCGATGAAGTTGATGTGACTACAAAACCTGGTTTTAGCGAAGATGAGAATGGCTAAACGGAAAGCTAGATTATTACTAATAGGGGGAAAAGGAAAAAGATAACTTACGATTTCCTGGCGTAGCTCCTTGGTGAGTTTCTTCAGGCTTGGCATCGTCTTGTTGTCGGTCTTCTATCTGGTCTGAAATCTGTGGAATAAAGAATACTAGTGCAAGAGATTAGTGGTCGCAGCGATAAACAACAAATGAATAGAGGGGGTAAGTTTCTAAAGAAACTGTGGTGCTGCGTCGGTGGGAAGTATAACAATATAATTTGGTTTTATCAACTGGGTTGATAATGTCAATTGGCCACCGTAAAGAGATTCAAGAGCTGACGTTTCGAGCGTTAGCCCTTCGTCGGAGCGAATCAAAGAATTGTGCGTCGTGTGTTTTTATATACAGAAAGATGGAGCTTCACTATTGGCTGGTGCCTGGTAACGTGAAAACTTCGGAATAAATTAGTTGAATGAAAAGCGTTCGTTGATACCGTGATACGCCCTCGTTTGCTATGAGCGATAGTCAACGAGGCGCAGCCGAGTTGACTATTCGCTCATAGAAAACTCGGGCTCGTAGTCTAATTGTTAAATAGAGATAAACAATGAATACACTTCTCCAAGTTTCAGGTTTGTGAGTTATTCCAAACTTCAGATATTCGTCGAAATTTTTCGCACAAATTTACATAGCCCAGTATGGAGCCCAGTATGGAGGCCAGTATGGTACCTCAGTGGAACACCAATAGGTGTAAACATCCGGAATTTACTTTGGTTATCTCAGCGACTGATTGCCTGAACTGAACAAACAAATATTTATATAAACACTTTTCGTATTACTTAAACTTCTAAAATGGCTAAAACTCGCGAGATAAGTATGTGTTTTTTGACAAACATGATCAGCTTTATTTCACGTATCGCCATAACTGGTCTCTCCTCTGTTGAGCTGAAAAGTTGTACACAGATATAAATTTAGCACCACTAATACCTGATGAGTATAAAAAGTTTGGTGGCTCTTTGGTTTTGGATTTTAGTATTTGATGACGTCATGTGAAAACGATCGATAAACTGCGTGGTCTGCGTGTGAGGCTAATTTCCAGGAGCATTTCTCTTTTCTCATTTCACGGATACAACACAATGTTTACTCTGGTAATGGTAATGGTAATGGCAAACAGAATTTCCCAAAGGTAATGGTATAAATATACTTCTCAAACTCATTAATTATTCATACGGTTATAAGCCAATCGGAGTGCCCCATTTTGGTCAGGTGCATGTATCTTGATACCCAATGAAAATCTAGATCAAGATTACTCCAGTTAGTTCAAAAACTGATGAAAACACTGATCAAGAAACTTGAATTTTAATTAGTCCTAATACTAAATACAGTATATTTGCATATTTGCCGCTTCCATCATTACTTACAACAACAATGCGGCAACATATTATTTGCTCACAAACTCCTCCTCCTTCTTGCACGTAACGTGAAGCCCTTCTCGAACGCCATCTTTCATCTCGGCATCTAAGCAAAGTAGGAACAGGACAAACCTTCGAAAAAGAGAAAAACAACACACCAAATTCAATTCCCAAAACAGTGATTTTAAAATTCTGAACAATGCGGTCTCAAATTTGTCAGTTACCTTGTCACTAGCATCCAGATGATTCAAAGCTTCGGATCCATTTTTCTCCTCCAAATAGCGCTTGAGAGCACAAATGATACCATAAACAGTCTTGGGAGGGTACTTCCACCGGACTTTTTAGGTACCTCCATCATGAATTTTGAAAACCAAAGAAGAAGATTTAAGAACGCGAAATCGTTGTCATCCGGACTCGAGCTCCATCACGAGGCGAAATGTTAATCTTCCAAAAAACCCGCCCGCATATTAAATATTCATTTCATTTACCACGAATCAGAAACAAACAATAGCCTATTGCGCACGCCTTCCAATTACCTATTCTCCGGAAATAATTCTACTAAATTTTCACACTAGTTTGAGAAGCCATCTCAAAAACTCGTGCTTCGGGTTTTATCAGGCGTTCCAAACACCTCGAAACAATAAAAGCACTCGGCCGAAGCGGCCTCGTGCTTTCATCTGTTTCTCGGTGTTTGGAACCCCTGATAAAACCCTCGCACTCGTTGTTGATATATTACATATACAAATGCGCTTTTTACATTTCTAGTTAGGGGTGAGATCGGACATCAGCATGTAAAGGCGCCGATGGCAGCCCCACCCACCCAAACATGAGTACAAATGCAACAGACAAGACCCAGACACCAGGAACTCCATGCCCTGCTCTTTACCATACCCGCTTTACGTTACTTGCTTGGTAGGAGGGTTACCCTCCCCTCCCCCAACAGTGCTCCAAGCCATCTTTTGCCGAGCGTTTGGGTGAAAAAAGTTGTCCCTGCTGACCGAGTCAAAGTTGATCCTGCATAATTATTAAAAACCCTTTTTAAATATTCAAATTTTGATTTCTCCTTCTTCCTTCGAGTTCCTTTCTTTCATTACATGCATTATCGTCGTCTTTGTTGAGTTAAATTTTGTTCTGATTATGTAACTGTCGGCTTGCCGTGAGTTATGCAAATCTTCTAATAATTACAAGCAAAACTACAACAACAAACTAACGATCAGTAAAAATCTTAAGATACTAAATAAAAACGTTGGACTGATCCCCACAAACTTTCACTTGATCAAAAAAGATTTTTTAAACCATAAACAAGCGAATATAAAAGTTAAGAGCTGACGTTTCAGCGTCATCGTGACGCCATTTTCAAGGCAAAGTGAATAAAATTAATGCGAAGATTTGATTTTGATAGTTACTAAAAAAATTAGAATAGTCAAGGCTAACAAGTTCTTCAAGTGAATACTTTTGCACCAATCAAGTCCGTTTGCACGTTTAGAGATGGTTTAAATTTTCGTATAAAAAGCGTCTCCTTAATTAGGCAATCAAAGCAAATTTGTTGGAGCATTTAGCAAGCACGAAAAATTGGTCCAAACAACAAGCAGGTATTTTTGAATTATGTTAGCTCAAGTAATGCGAAATCGACGAGGATTTTTGTTTGTGTAGTTAAACGTGTTCGTGGAGGTGGTCGCGAGTGTAACCCCCCTGAACTTAACATATTCTGCATCACACAGTTTACATTGAAACTTGTATAAACTACGCAAAAATAAACTTGATTTGACCAAAAAAGATTTTTTAAACCATAACCAAGCGGGAAATATGGACTCAATAAATTGACCTCGCTCCCTATGTGGCTTCATAGCTCAGTTGGTAGAGCATCGCACCGGTATTCGCGCAGGTCACGGGTTCGAATTCCGTTGAAGCCCTGATTTTTTCAGGCTTTTTCTTTCCAATTGCTTATATTGGAAATTCACTGCGACGATAATTTTTCACTTTTAAACAACGCATTGTTGGTTGTGTAATCTACGCATTGTTGACTTCTCGAACTCCAAGGTCTTTGTTAATCTTTCCGTTGACGAACACGGGCTGAGGTTTCACTAATTACCACCATGTTTGATCGAGCTTACCGCATATCCTCCGGTTCGGCGCTCAATAACATCTCTTGAATGGCCCCAACACTTAGATTTTTTGTCTAATAAAGAAAATCAATCATTAAAGCGCAGAGGTGGAATCGATCCCGGCTCACTCAGATCACGAGCTATTCCCACTAACCACTACACTACCGAGACCCGGCTGCCGAACACCGAAAATTTTATGAATTTACCGTGTCACCCTTACCATTCTTGAGAGCTAACCGCATAACCGCAGTGCTTAGTAGGCTAACCGCAGCGCCAGTACCGGTCAGCGGTATCTGGGTTGAGCATGCGCTTTTGAACCCCTTTTCCTCGTGGCGTCGGCCATATTGCTTTGTTACTCGTTCGGAGTCTAGTTTTCCTGTTGTGATTAAAGCCTTTCACTATCTGGACGTGCCTTGGTTCATTGTGTTAACTCTTCTACTGGCGTGGTGGCAGCGTTTGGTTCTACCCAGGCCTTATTTTCGCCGAAGACCTCTATTTTTCGCCTCGTCCACGTGAGCCAAAACAGTGTATCCTTCACTGTGTCAACACGTTCCAGAGCCCTAAACGTGAATTATGGCTGCAACACACCGTGCACCGAAGCAGTGGTGCCTCTCCAAAGTGGAATCTATCAACTCCTTTGAAAACTGGAAGCAAAACCTCGTTTACACTCTTTCTTTGGACAGCAACTTCGCCCCCTTCCTCGCAGATGGATTCACATGGTTAAAAAAGACCAGGGGCCAGCCGCTTCGAGGTCTTCAAAACGATGGTGAATCAGTGCCTGACAACCCGCCAAAAAGTTAACTTCCTCGAGCTGATGTTAGGACAGATCGCCAACTATTGTCCAATTATCTCTCGAAGTACTCTCGTGAAAAACTCTACATCCCTCGAGTTCATCTGGCAAACCATCAGGCAGCACTTTGGTTTCCAAGTCACCGGAGCTCAGTTCATTGACTTTTCCGAAATACACCTGGCTGCTGATGAGCGCCCTGAAGATCTGTACCAGCGTCTCACAGCATTCGTAGAAGACTCATTGCTACGTGCCAACGGCTTAACCCACAATGGCGAAGCAGTGCTGGAGGATGAGGAGTTAACTCCTACACTCGAAAACTTTGTGGTCCTCACTTGGTTACGCCTCATTCACCCCAGTCTCCCACGACTGGTTAAGCAGCGTTATGGTACAGAGTTGAGATCCCGTACTCTTGCCTCGATCAAACCTGAGATCTCGCAGGCCCTCAATTCCTTACTCGAGGAAATCCGCACATCGGATGATGCCAGAATCCTGCGTGCTGCTGTTGCAGACGATTTTCGTCGCCCTCATCAGAGTAAAAGGAGTGATTCTAGAGCCCGTCCCAGACAACCCCGCCAAGACAAGGTCTGTCCTTTATGTAAACAGGCTGGCCGTTCTATGACAAACCACTTCCTCAGTCAGTGTACCTTCCTCCCCGACAGTGACAGGCGTTTCATGGTGAAAGCACGACAGATCGCAGGCATCCTTGACAATGACCAAGAAACCGAGACCAGTCCCGATTCTGATTCACCAGACCCCGACACAACATCGCCCGGCCCGGACATGGTGGCCTACCGTGTGCAGACCCGCCAGTCCCCTTACATGGATGTCTTTCATAATCATCGCGTTGTGCGCGTCACCATCGACAGCGGTGCAACCGGAAATATGATACGCCATTCAACCGCGAAACACCTCGGCTGTCCAATAATCTCAAGTGCCCAGTCCGTCCAACACGCTGATGGCTCCTCTCAGCTCCAGGTGGTCGGAGAAATTCGTACCACCTTCACCCGTGACAACGCAGACTTTTCGTTTGAAGGTCTTGTCGTCGAGAATCTTGATGTTGAGGTACTTGCCGGTACCCCCTTTATGGAGACGAATGACATTGCTGTCCGACCCGCTAAGAGAGAGGTACTACTAGGCAATGGCTCCGCCTACACGTATGGGTCCAAATCTCCACCCAGCCCTCATGCCACCGCACGTAGAGCATTTGTCCTACGTGCCCCTTCTCCATCCCAGACAGTGTGGCCTGGAGAGTTCGTGGAAGTACGTCTACCAGACGAGGCACCTTCTGACTCGGAGTACGCACTAGAGCCTCGCATCGACGCACCCAGTGCACACAATCTGAAGCCATCCCAGTTGTGGCCACAACCTGGTGTCGTTTCCAGCGTTGCCCGAGCCATACGGATTCCTAACCTATCAAGCGTACCCCGTACTCTCAAGCGCCACGAACACTTCTGCCAAGTCGTCCCTGTTTTTGAGCCTCCCGAAGTCCCATCATCACCCCCACCTACTGCTCAGCGTCCATTACCGCCCTCCAGTACAAGTTACTCTGCATCCGTTCAGGTTGATCCAGACAGCATCCTCCCCCAGACCATCCGTGCAGACTTCCGATCACTACTTACAGAGTACGACACTGTATTTGACCCGCAATTCCCTGGGTACAATGGCGCCGCTGGCGCGTACAAGGCCAAAGTCAACATGGGTCCTGTCGAACCTCCTCAGCGGAAGGGTCGCCTCCCCCAATACGCAAGGGATAAGCTCATCGAGCTCCAGGAAAAGTTTGACGACCTAGAGAAGCTTGGAGTCTTCCGCCGCCCCGAAGATGTGGGTATCACCGTTGAATACCTCAATCCATCTTTCCTTGTAAAGAAGCCTAATGGTGGTTCCCGTCTCGTCACCGCCTTTTCTGATGTGGGCAGATACAGCAAACCCCAACCATCCCTGCTACCCGATGTTGACTCCACGTTACGACTCATCGCCCAATGGTCACACATAATTGTCACTGACCTTACAAGTGCTTTTTACCAGATCCCTTTAGCCAAAGAGTCCATGAAGTACTGCGGTGTCGCCACCCCCTTTAAAGGTGTACGGGTGTACGCCCGCTCCGCTATGGGAATGTCTGGCTCAGAGACTGCTCTAGAGGAGGTTATGTGCCGCGTTCTAGGTCCCTTACTACAAGATGGAGCCGTGGCCAAGATCGCCGATGATTTATGCTGCGGGGGCAACACCCCTCAAGAGTTACTCCACAACTGGAAGAGGGTCCTGCAAGCTCTTCACAAATGCAACCTGCGTTTGTCAGCCCACAAGACCATAGTCAACCCCAAGTCAACCACTATCCTTGGTTGGATTTGGTCTGCCGGTACCCTGTCTGCCAGTGCCCATCGCCTCAACACCCTCGCCACGTACCCTGTGCCGAACACCGTTGGTCGTTTGAGATCGTTCATTGGTGCGTACAAAGTCCTGTCTCGTGTTATCCCACGGTGCTCTAGTTATCTCACCCCGCTGGATGCCGTTACGGCTGGACGTACTTCACAAGAATCCATCACCTGGTCCGATAGTCTCAGGTCTGCATTCCATAATGCTCAGAAGGCCCTTTCCTCAGCCCTCTCTATCACCCTACCTAGACCCGAGGACCAACTATGGGTCGTCACCGATGGTGCAGTCAAGGACCCAGGAATAGGCGCCACCCTCTATGTGACTCGCAACAACAAGCTACACATTGCCGGTTTTTTCAGCGCTAAGCTGCGGGGCACTCAGACAACGTGGCTTCCTTGCGAAGTAGAAGCCCTCTCCATCGCTGCTGCTACAAAGCATTTCAGCCCATACCTCATCCAGTCATCCAATAAAGCCTGTATCCTAACGGACAGTAAGCCATGCGTCCAGGCTTATGAGAAGCTATGCCGCGGCGAGTTCTCCGCCAGTCCTCGCGTATCTACTTTCCTGTCAGTTGTTAGCCGCTACCAAGCCTCAGTGCGACACGTCTCCGGCGCCTCTATCCTCCAGTCCGACTTCGCGAGTCGAAATGCTGTCCCTTGTGAGAATGAAACCTGTCAGATTTGCCTGTTTATTGCCTCAACCAGAGATTCTGTTGTCCGAGCCGCGACTGTCCAGGACATCCTCCAAGGCAATGCCCGCCTCCCTTTCACCAGCCGTCCGGCCTGGTTGGCAATACAGTCTGAATGCCCGGACCTACGCCGCACGCACGCACACCTTGTCCAAGGCACAAGGCCTTCCAAGAAGCTCACCAACATCAAGGACGTCAAACGCTATTTGCAGGTCGCCTCAATCGCAAGTGATGGCCTGCTCGTCGTCCAACGTCATGATCCCTTGTCACCGACCAGAGAGTGTATTATTGTCCCGCGCCAGGCCTTGGATGGCCTCTTGACAGCCCTTCACATCCAGCTCAGCCACCCTTCTTGCCACCAGTTAAAAATGGTTGCCAAACGCTATCTGTTCGCCCTCGACCTGGACAAGGCAGTCTCCCGTGTTTCTGATGGATGCCACTCCTGTGCAGCAATTCAGAGATCACCAACAGCACGAATTGACCAGTCCACTTCGCCTCCACCTGAAGCCATTGGGCAGTACTTTGCAGCAGATGTCATAAAACGTTCTCGCCAACTTATCTTCGTACTCCGTGAAACAGTGACCTCTTACACGCCCAGCCTCTTTCTTGAGAACGAACGCCACCAAACTTTGCGTGATGCCATTATCAAGCTTTGCGTGGAAATGCGCCCCATGGATGGTCCACCTGCTGTGATCCGCACCGACCCTGCACCCGGATTCAAGGCCCTTGTCAATGACCCACTCTTAAAGAAACACAGAATCACAATTGAGCTTGGCCATGCCAAAAATCCTAACAAGAACCCTGTTGCAGAGAGAGCAGTCCAGGAATTGGAGAACGAGCTGTTACGTCAGGAGCCTCTCGGTTGTTCTGTCTCTCCCCTCACCCTTGCCGTAGCCACTTCAGCCTTAAACTCACGTATCCGTTCACGAGGTCTTTCCTCTCGAGAAATGTGGACCCAGCGGGATCAGTTCTCCAACAAGCAGTTACCCCTCGCAGATGACCACATAATTACCCTCCAGCATGAGCAGCGTCTCTCCAACCATCCTCACAGTGAACGTTCCAAAGCTCCTGTGCAGTCAAGGCGTCCTACCCCCCTGATCGATATTGGTGATCTTGTGTACCTTCATTCTGACCTCAACAAGTCTCGTGCACGTGACCGCTATCTCGTTGTAGCCAATTGATCCTCCATTCTGCAATATCAAAAAGTTCATTGGATCCCAGTTGCGACGTTCATCGTACCACGTCAAGCTATCCGAGTGCTTCAAGGTCCCATCTGACTTGGGTGATCCCTTCCGTGCCTCTCAGACCCTGCGCAAACACGACTCTGATTCTGACGACGAAGATGGTCCTACTACAACGACTCACCCTCCACCCTCTTTGCCTGCCATCCCTGAGGCCATCTCAGCTTCCATACACCCACCAGTTGCCAACCCTCAGTGTGATAGTCCATCCCTTGCCTCTCCTGTTGACCATACCATGGATGATTTCGCTACCCAGCCGCCCTGCCCTGATCCTTCCCCAGTGGAGTACGCAGCCACCTCAGCGGTGCCTTCTCCGCCTGCCCTACGGAGATCATCGCGCACCCGCCGTCCTCCTTCTCGTTTTGCAGATTATGACACTGAACTTTGCACACCGAACTTTGAACACTGAACTTCGACTCGCCCGCGCGTGTCAATTTGTTAGTTAGTCTTTAGTGTATTTTAAATTGTTTGTAGTTCTTGTTTCTCCCCCCCCCCCCCCAAAAAAAAAAGAAAGAAGTCACGCCAGTACCGGTCAGCGGTATCTGGGTTGAGCATGCGCTTTTGAACCCCTTTTCCTCGTGGCGTCGGCCATATTGCTTTGTTACTCGTTCGGAGTCCAGTTTTCCTGTTGTGATTAAAGCCTTTCACTATCTGGACGTGCTTTGGTTCATTGTGTTAACTCTTCTACTGGCGCAGTGCTTAGTAAGGTAACTGGATTGCTTAATAGGCTAACCGCAGTGCTCAGTAGGCTAACCGGATTGCTTAGTAGGCTAACTGAATTGCTTAGTAGGCTAACCGCAGTGCTCAGTAGGCTAAACGGATTGCTTAGTAGGCTAACTGGATTGCTTAGTAGGCTAACCGAAGTCCTCAGTAGGCTAACCGCAGTGCTCAGTAGGCTAACCAGATTGCTTAGTAGGCTAACTGGATTGCTTAGTAGGCTAACCGCAGTGCTCAGTAGGCTAACAGGGTTGCTTAATAGGCTAACCGCAGTGCTCAGTAGGCTAACCGGATTGCTTAATAGGCTAACCGCAGTGCTCAGTAGGCTAAACGGATTGCTTAGTAGGCTAACTGGATTGCTTAGTAGGCTAACCGAAGTCCTCAGTAGGCTAACCGCAGTGCTCAGTAGGCTAACCAGATTGCTTAGTAGGCTAACTGGATTGCTTAGTAGGCTAACCGCAGTGCTCAGTAGGCTAACAGGGTTGCTTAATAGGCTAACCGCAGTGCTCAGTAGGCTAACCGGATTGCTTAATAGGCTAACCGCAGTGCTCAGTAGGCTAAACGGATTGCTTAGTAGGCTAACCGGATTTCTTAATAGGCTAACCGCAGTGCTCAGTAGGCTAAACGGATTGCTT